>JADBJO010010157.1:15381-42441 GCA_016801955.1 Conus betulinus
CAGTCAAAGAATATTTGGAACTGGATACATTTAAATGATGCAAATGCTTTTGTGCATGTTTTGAATACAATCTGCTGAATTACCAGCAAACAAACCATTAAGTAGATAAGTGCATCAAAATGAGCAGTGGGGCACACAAAAAGATTGACTTTCAGAAGAACATGATGATCCATTTCAAACATTAACACATTCTAAGAGGTCACTATGGGGTTTACTCAGAGAGCGACATGAGACTGATTTCAAAATCGCGAAAGTGAGTCTCAAGTTTTAGCAGGAAGTTATGTTACAGCTTAAAAGTTTCTTACGTCAAGAACTGCAATGACATTAAACTGAGAAATCTTGCAGAAAAAGAGAGAAAACGAATTCAATAGCAAGATTACATGTTCCCATGACATCCGTCCAACTGTTGCAAGATTTTGTGATCTGTACATTAACCTGTAGGATTGAAAATCAGTATAAGAAGCAGTAAGGTTAAGTTTTAGTTTTGTGGTGCTTATCAGTGTATCGCACAGATAATTCAGTTGTAGCATATGCATATGATATGATGCAGTATGTTCATCTAGCTGTGCACAATCAGTAGAAAGAAACTCGTGGAGAGCATGGCAGCAGAGAGTCATCAGAAGAGAAGCCCCTTCAAGCAAGTGTTTCGACCCTATCTCCTGACATTCTCTAGGGTGTTGGGCCACACCTGGTTCATGACTCTGGATGTCCCTCTGCTGCCCCCTTTTTTCTATCTTGGGACAAGCCATGGCTGGGATTCGAACCCATGCCCCTCCGGACATGCTCATTTTCCACTTAATGACTCGCGCACTAACCACTGAGCCACTGGGACACCTGATATTTGTAGAAAATTAAGCCTTATGAAGTTCACTTTTGTTCCTCCTTGACTAGATCCAGCTTGAACACCACTCTGCTGCTTCTGCCATTGCTTTCAGGGCTCTGGTTTTTTTTCCCTCCCTGCAACTAAGAGCTGTTTCATGAGGCTGTATGCAGACGTTCCTACAAACCCCCTGGCTCCAATTTCTGCAGTGAGGACTTTGACCTGATAGCCTTCTCTCCTCAGACTGTTTGCCAGATCAGCATACTTTTCAGTCTTGTAGATTTGAGCTGCCTCCATTCTGTTCTCATAGGGCACCGTGAGCTCGATCATGATCAGCTGCTTGGTTGACTGAGAGTGTACTACTATGTCTGGTCTCATGCCACTCTTGCTGATGATCTCTGGGTGACTCTTCCATTCTGGGAGGTCTGCAGTGCACTCCCAGTCATCTGCCCGTCCAGCAGACTCTGCCTGCATGTTCCGAGTGGCACTGTTGTTCTTGGCCATGATTCGCTGCCTCCTGCCGTGAAGAATGTTGCGGGTGCTTTTGGAGTCCTGATTTTCCCTTTTCTGGTGTTAGTACTAGCCCAGACTACTTGTAGAATCTCTTTGAGCACTTGGTTGTGCCTCTATGTGTACCTTCCTTGAGCCAGGGCTACTTTACATGAGCTTAGGACATGCTCCACTGTTTTTGTTTTCATGACAGGGGCATGAAGGATCGTCTGTTTTTCCCCACTTCACCAGGTTTGCATTTGAGGGCAGAAGGTCATATGCAGATCTGAGAATGAAGCTGATCCTGAGAGGGGCCATGCCAAATGTCATTCCAAGTGAGACTTCTTTGGAGTGCATTCTCCCACGTTGTCCATTGCCCTTGCTGGCTTTGCTGGACTGCTTTTTAGAGTCTTTTTTGGTCTTCTTCTTTTCTCATCTCCTGAATCATCATGTCTCTTTTGGCTTTTCCTTTGGCCTTTGACCACCATTCAGTTTTGGTCACCCCCAGTCCTTGTCTGTTGGTCTGTGTGTGTCCCTGTTATTTCCCTGATCTTGAGACTTTCTTTAGCAGAATCCATTTCTTCTTAAACTTTCCATTTTCTGCCTGTCTTCAGCTGGGGCTTGATTGCTTCTACCACCGTGTCTCCTGAGTCCTCCAGCATGCTTTGAAATCTGATATTCCCTGCTTTGTATTCCTCCAGGATGGATTTCAGCGGCAGTTTCAGCTTTGCTTGGCGACAGTACAGCGCTATGTCAGTCAGACAGGGTGGGACACCAAGCCATTTCCTTGTGAACTTGATGATTTTGGATTCCATTGCCTCCACTATGCTGGTGCAGATGTCGTATATTATCAGAGGCCATAGGAGCTTTGGTATCAGCATGAACTGCAGACACCAGACCTTGTATTTGCCAGGGAGCCCACACTGGTCAATGGTCTCCAAGCCTTCTTCCGACATCTGTTTAGTTTCTTTGCTCTTTGTGTGCATTTCAGCGTATCGTCATACCATCTTCTAAGGCTCTTGACTGGCTCTTCTGTTACTGTTGGAATGGCCTGGTTGGCAACGCTGAAGACCACAGATTCGGCCACTTTTCCTTTCCTCAGTGAGAGACTCCGTGATTTCTTTGGCTTGAACTTCATTCTGGATGAGGCAACTATCCGTCGTCCAGCCTCTCCAGCACGTGACGTGTCTCGTCTTCTCTGGATGAAATCACTGTAGTGTCATCCATGAAGGCCTTGAGAGGGGGCATCTTGCGTGTTGCTGCTCTCGAGATGACTTCCATTGCCAACATGAACAGTATTGGGGAAATTGCACAGCCCATTGCAATTTTCACTTCCAAGTTGACCCAATCTGTTGTGTACTCCTTGGTAGAGAACTGCATTGAGAAGCCATTGAAGTACTTCTTGGGTATGTCGCAGATGTTCTTTGGCACATGGTACATCCCAAGAGCCAACTGTGTCATCTCATGGGGTACAGATCCATATGCGTTCGCCAGATCAAGCCACACTACGTCCAGGTCTCTCTTTTCTGTTCTTGCTCTTTGGATTGCGTCCCAGATCATTGTGGCGTGTTTTACACAGCCAGCCACGCCTGGGATGCAACCTTTCTGGACTGCAACCTTTCTGGACTGACACATCCAAGTACTTGTTTTCCATGAGGTACTTGGTCAGCTTTGCTGCCATGACAGAGAAGAAGATTTTCCCTTTGACATTCAGTAGTAATATATTATCCTGAACTAGCTGATGTCACTTGAGTTTTGCTCTTTGGGGATGTACACACCATCTGCCGTCATCCACTGGCCACTGATCTTCTGGTTTCTCCAAGCTGATCGCAGCAGCCTGTGAAGCCACTCCAACACCTTGGGACATTTCTTGTATAGCTGGTAAGGTACTCCGTTTGGCCCTGGTGATGATTTGGTTCTGGCTTTGTCGACCACCTTCTTGATTTCCGCCAACGTTTGAGGCTTGTCATTGAACTGTTCCTCAGGATTGGTTGGCCACACCAGACCTTAAATGTCGAGTGATGCTTTGCTCTGTGAGTCAGAGTATGTTCTCCTCAGATGCTGCTCAAGAACTCCTTTGTCCACACTTAGGGTCCCAGATTTTGGCTGCTCAAACAGAGTTCTGGCAAACTGGAAGGGGTCTTTGAAAAAACCGATCTTGTGTCTTCTTTTTGCTCTTCCTCTTCCTCGCAGATTCCGCTTTGCTGAGGGCGCTGTGTTTTGCTTTCAGGTCTTCCCAGAATTTTTCCAAGCCTTATTTTTCAGCTGGTAGTGCGGTCTTCATTTGCTTCTTGAGGTTTTTCTTTTGGACCTGATCTTGTCCAGCTCTTCTTGGCGTCTGGATTTCTTTGGAGGTGTTTTCTCTTTGGGTAGTTTTGCTCCATAGGTGTCTCTACATGTGGCATACACAATGTCCCCATATGTGGCTATTTTGATAATTCAGTTGTAGCATATACATATAAATTGATGCAGTATGTTCATCTAGCTGTGCACAATCACCTGTAAGGAAACTTTGCCTCTTGAAAAAACAGACCTTTTCCAGTACACTTTTTAAAGCTAACACGCACGGTTCAACACCACTCCCAGTTTCTCCTCCACTCGCGCCACGCTGTTTGTCATCACACCTTGGTGCAGAGAGCAGGATAAGTGTTCCACGTCAACCCCTACTCCCCGACCCTCGTCACTCCTGTTTTTCATCACACCTCAGTACAGAGAGCAAACTGTATGGCGCCAGCTCCCTGTATATCCTCTATCCTTGCCTATCTTGTTGTTCATCACCACTTGATACAAAGTGCAGGATACAGCGTTACGCCAACTGCTGGTCACTCCACTTGCCGCTCTTATCATTCATCACACCTTGGCACATAGAGAATGATAACTCTTACATACCAACTCCTTATCATTATTATAACCTCACCGCTAATGTTGTTCACCAAGACTTGGTATGAAAGCAGGGTAACTGTTTTACGACAAAGTCCGGTCTGTCCTCCACCCTTGCCATTCTTCTTGTTAAACATGATCTGGTACAGAGAACAGGACAGCTGTTCCACACAACTGCTACTCACCCCTCCACCCTCGCCACTCTCGTTCATCACACTTTGTACTAAAAGCAGGACAGCTGTTCCACGCAACTGCTACTCACCCCTCCACCCTCGCCACTCGCGTTCATCACACTTTGGTACTAAAAGCAGGACAGCTGTTCCATGCAACTGCTACTCACCCCCACCCTCGCCACTCTTGCTCATCACACTTGGTACTAAAAGCAGGACAGCTGTTCCATGCAACTGCTACTCACCCCTCCACCCTCGCCACTCTTGCTCATCACACTTTGGTACTAAAAGCAGGACAGCTGTTCCATGCAAACTGCTACTCACCCCTCCACCCTCGCCACTCTTGCTCATCACACTTTGGTACTAAAAGCAGGACAGCTGTTCCATGCAACTGCTACTCACCCCTCCACCCTCGCCACTCTTGCTCATCACACTTTGGTACTAAAAAAAGCAGGACAGCTGTTCCATGCAAACTGCTACTCACCCCTCCACTCCACCCTCGCCACTCTTGTTCATCACACTCTGGTACTAAAAGCAGACAACTGTTCCATGCAACTGCTACTGCTACTCACCCCTCCACCCTCGCCACTCTTGTTCATCACACTTTGGTACTAAAAGCAGGACAGCTGTTGCATGCAACTGCTACTCACCCCTCCACCCTCGCCACTCTTGGTGTTCATCACACTTGGTACTAAAAGCAGGACAGCTGTTTCACGCCAGCTCCCAGTTTACCCACTATCTGTGCCACTTGTGTTGTGCATCACGACTTGGTACAGAAAGCAGGTTAACTCTTACATGCCAGCTCCTAGTAACTCCCCTAAACATGCCGCTGTTGTTAGTCATCACGGCTTGGTATTGGAAGCAGGGTAAATATCCCATTGTGCCCCTCGCACCATTCATAACAACTTGGTACTTAGAGCATTATAACTGTTCCACTGTGACACTCGCACTATTCATCACAACTTGGTACTCAGAGCAGTATAGGCGTTGCACGTCACCTCCCAGTCTCTGTTCTATCTATCCCATCTATCCTTACCACTCCAGTTACTCTTCACAGAGCTTTAGCATGACTGACTCTACACTTGGAAAGTGAACTAGTTTGGAAAGTGAACTAGTTTGCATGTAAAAATGGATAGCAGTAGGGGCTTTCTTGAGACACATGCACTCTGCATGGTTAGATAATCGTTTGTTTACGTCAGATCGAAAATCGTTCAGTAAACATGCCTTTATTTTGACGAAAATCGTGTTGATTTTCTCTTGTTTCTTTTGAAGCAATATGGCCAAAAAATCTAGTTGATCGTTAAAAAAATGAGTTATCAGTTTGAGGTATATGTATTGAAATTTTTTTTTTTCACAAACACAGGGCGAAACATAACGCATGTTGACCTCTTGGGTCTTCTTCAGGCATAACAAAGAACATTCAGAACGATGAAAACGAAGAACGAGCAACCACTTATCTTCTCAAATTCGGCACAAAATGGCTGTTGGATACAACGAGGCCGTTAAGAAGGGGATCATGGGAGTTTAAACAATAATGGTGGTAATTATTGTGGTAACTTTTGCAATAATGATGATAGCACTGGCGATAATGAAAACGTAGATAAGAAGAGAGGGTTACTGGGAGGGGGGGGGGGGGGGGGGGGGGAGGGGGGGGGGGGGAGGTTAAAGCGGGGTTGAGGGTGGTGAAACACTAGTGTTTTGTAGTTTTTATTTTTATTATTATTATTGTTTATTATTGTTTAATGATATGATATATTAGTAGTGGAAGAGATTAAGGTAGATTGATGATAGTGCTTACTGGTAAGGAATAGAAGAAGACCCAAGAGGTCGAAATGCATTTGTGTTTTCTCTTGTAATCTGTTTGCATTGTATGGTGAAATACCGTTTTCTTAAAAAAAAAGAAATGTTTCACTTTCGCTCGCGCGCACGCGCGTGCGCGCTTGTGTGTGTGTGTGTGTGTGTGTGTGTGTGTGTGTGTGTGTGTGTGTGTGTGTGTGTGTGTGATGTGTGTGTGTGTGTGTGTGTGTGTGTGTGTGTGTGTGTGTGTGTGTGTGTGTGTGTGTGTGTGTGTGTGTGTGTGTGTGTGTGTGTGTGTGTGTAATCAAAAGTGAGTGCAAGGGTGGAACTGATATATTTTACCGCTAACAATCGCACGAGTACAGCAGGTAGTGCGGTTTTGATATGTGCTGTACGCGTTGTCGTTTATGAAAATCCATCACAGCAACAAAGAATATTATGAATCAGACAGACAGACAGCCAGAGACAGACAGACACAGACACAGACACAGACACAGACACGACACAGAACACAGACAGAAGAAGAAGAAGAAGAAGAAGAAGAAGAAGAAGAAGAAGAAGAAGAAAGATACTGGCATAATACATCGTTTTTTTTTTTTTTCTCTTTTTTTTCACTTCATTGAACGGGTTCTTCAGTTACATTATTTCAACATCAGTATCAACCAAGATTTGGTCTAGTTTGTTTCGGTAGCATCAAATGTCAATTCTTTAGATGAGCACGTAACAGTTTCTGAAAACGGAGCTCTTTCGCTTTACGTCGTTTCTCCAGGACTATGTTCAAAGTGTAGAGAACGGGTTGAGTGCAGAATTGAATGGCAACACAAAAATGGCCATCCCGACGTTGATCTCCCCTGGAATGGCGGTACCAGTGGCAGCCATGACTCCAGACAGACCAATAGGGAACCAGCACAGGAAATCAGACACGGCAACAAATAGAAGATGCCTAGCAGCGGCTGCCTCCTTGGACTTTGCAGTTTCTGCGCTTCCTTTGTGTGCTCTTTGTCAGCTGTTTAGACATAGAATTACCCCTCACCGACCTGTAGATAAGAAACTGACCCATCCCAATCATGAGGAAGAGGATTAGGTTGCAGACAATCATGATACTGAATGAGTAAAGGTGACCAGGAAATTCCGCTCTGGTGACAGGTAGTGGAATGCAAATACCTGTCTGGTGGTAAAACTCCCAGTGTGATGTTACAGGGAGCAGAGGCACCGTTGCCAGCGTAAACCCCAGTCCCCATATGATGGCACAGGCCATGTGAGCGGATCTGACTCCAAACCTGATATGACTGAAAAGAAAACGGAGCACAAGGAATCGATCCATTGTGATTAAGCAGATTAACAATGCTGATACTTCAGACGAAAGCAAGGATAAGAAGCCTGCAATGTTACAAGCTGCACTCTTTTTCCAGTTTGTTTCATTCCATATGTAAGTACCTGCATAAATCTGATCTGCTGTCCCGATAAAGAAGACTAAATAGCTTCCCATCAAAAAGTCAGATGCACACAGATGAAGAACAAATATTGCAAAACCAGTCTTGGAGCTTTCCGACAGATAAAAGAGTCGATAGACAAAGCCACCAACGTTTCCCAGAATTGCGAGCACCGCAAAAAAACTACAAGTACACAACGATAGGCCGTATATTTTAACAAGTTATCACATGATGAGATTTCATCAGAAGGAGCCATACACTCGCCTCGGAAATTGTCTGGTAACACAACAGAACAACACAATTTAAAGTTCTCTGCAGAAATATACATTAGGTTCGTCATCTGCTTCATGAAGGTTGGAGTAAAATCAACTATAGGACAACCCTGCAAACTAAAATTCCTTATATTCCGAAACACGCCGTTTCCCAACAGTACTTTTTTTTTTATTCCAAGACAAATCAAGAATGTGTAAGTTGGGCATAAATGCTGATAATGTGCTTATGTTCAGAGAATGTGCTTGAACATGGGACATGTTGAAGACCACCAGAGATGATTGTGTATACCAATTATGGACATAAATAACACCAGTCATAGGATTACCTGCCAGATCCAATCTTCGAAGTTGAGGCATTCCAGCAAAGTGGCTGAAGTTGATAGAAAGAATGAGATTGTTGCTAAGATCCATACTGTGAATATTTGGTAATACGACTTCTGTTAAGTTCATTTAATCCACATGCCTCAACCCCCAAGTGAATCAGCATGATGTTATTAATGGCGTCATTTATATGCATTCCACTGCGAGAGGCTTCCAGGTAACGAAGCTGTGGGAAAGAGCTGGTGAGAAAAGTGTTGTTGCAGGAGAAGGCAAAACCATAGCAGACACATGTTTGCAGGACAAGCGATGTGACACATCAGTTCATCATCATGCAGCGGGCATTGGGCAGACCATCACACAGGTGATTCATGTGCACACAGATTGTTTTGCGAGTGTCACGACATCGAAAAAACCTGGGCACGTCTCGTAATTCTCACAGCCAGCTTCATCCTCATGACCCGGACAGTCAATCATGTCATTACATCTGACATAGAGAGGGAGACAATAACCATCGTCATAACACTGAAAATGAGTATCTGGGCATTTCGTGACGTTGTTTGGGATTGGGTTAACGGTGAAACCTCCAGGTCTGTCAAAGTTGATCACAGCGGGTGGATTGATTTCATTAAATACATACCCTAGGGGGTCGCAAGACTGCTCGTCGTAGTGTGAGATGCAGTTGTAAAACCCGTCACATTTTTTCTTCATATCTACGCACTAAACAAAGTATTGGAAAAAAAAATATTCTTAAAATTCATCTTTAACGAAGAGAACGTAACACGAGATAACACACAAAGGTTTTATGCGTAACTTAAAAATGAATATCATTCAATTATAATTTGATAAAATATCTGCAAAAATCGGGTTCCTTACACGGATTCAAAGCTTCCAATTCCGAAAAAGTAATTTACTGGATGATATAAATACAGTTAGGACGTAGTGTTTTAATGTTCAGTAAACTGACCCCTATGACAGAACTGTTTCCTGGTAAGACAACGTTATTTCTCCCTTCAGTGACCAGTAGAGGACAGATGCTGCATCCTTGATACACTCTGGTGAAAACAGGAACCAGGTGCTGTAACTATCTTGTGTCCAGCTCGAGTTGTACATGTTTTAATGACTGAGATCTTTCTACATGCTGTGTCACATTAAATGTGGACTTTTCAGATAAAGAGTCTGGAAAGCCTCACTCTGACAGTAAAGCTAATTGCCCTTGGTACCTGTTCTTCTTGGCATTTATGTGTTTTCTGAATAAGTGTTGCTACGATGCGGAAAGGCCAAAACGGGATCTAGACCTAAATGGCAGTCTTTCAGTGTTAATTTGCTGAAATACACTTTTCTACCAGCTGCCGTCGCCAAGTGGTCAGCGTCGCAGAACCCCAGCAATGAGGTCTTGGCTTCGGTTCCCATCAGAGTCATGTGGGATTTTTATGCTCCGACCAGCTCCCACCCAGAGTTGAGTTTGCTACGGTCTGAGGTGGGAAGACTGGACCACACAGTCGAGTTTTCTTCCACGTTAAGAATGCGTCTCTGAGAGTGCTGCTCGAATTTCCTGACCAACACTGCAGCAGTCTGTTTCTCTCGGGCTTTGTTGACGTCGGGATATATTATGAAAGGAAGCATAGGGTAGACCGGAATGAAATCCGTAGCATCATCTTCATCATCTTCACGGTCACCGATCAGCATTACAAAAAAAAAAAAAAAAAAAAAAAAAAAAAGTCATGTGGCCCTATATGCCCTGGTCTCGTGGTCACCTCAGTTCTGATGTCCTCTCGACGTCTGCGGCCTCGGTTTGATTCCGTCGGGATAATCGGTATCAGCAAGTCCATGGGTGTTGTCGTTGGATGAACGTAGTGGTGCCCTCTGGAAAGAGAGCTCACCCACGCCGGCACCCTAACTAAGCAATTATTGTTGTCAGTAGGGGCTTAGTAGGTGGTGTCCTGCGTGTATTGGATCAGAACAGGTGCCACTCAACACGACCGAAGTGACTCGGCAGCAATGCAATGTTTCATCCAGTGGGTTGCCTCTTGACCACTTGACATTGACTGGCTGCGGCGGGCTGACCGGGCAGTGGCTGTGGATGGGTGTTAGAATGAGTGGCGTGGAAGCACTGCCACTAAAGTGGCACAGAAGATGGGACAATAACAAAAAAAAAGAGGAAAGGAAAGAAAAGGAAAAAATACACTTTCTTGGTAATAACAACACTTCAAGTATTCAAAGAGCACAGGTGTCCCAAAAAAAGGCCATTCAAAAGAAGCCTGGTTTGTCCAAAATAGCTAATATCTAATTAGCTACTGTTTTAATAAATTGGTAAGAATGCGTATTTCAGGTGGAATGCCATAAGTCTTGCTGGGTAAATTAATGAAGTGTAACAGCCTCTCTCTCTCTCTCTCTCTCTCTCTCTCTCTCTCTCTCTCTCTCTCTCTCTCTCTCTCTCTCTCTCTCTCTCTCTCTCTCTAATATCTCATTATCAGTATTGGTCTCAATCAATCATTTTTTTTTTCTGCAATTCTGTCCCCCCCCCCCCCCCCCCCCCCCCACCACACACTCAAGTTCCCAAACCACCACCCCCTTCTTCCTTCTTCTTCTATATGTCTATCTTGGTACACCCTTATGTTTATATATCTCCTTGTCGTGTCCGTTTCTCTTCATTTGACAGCACAAAGCCATCTTTTGCCGTGACTGGTGTGGAACGGCCCCTGGAATCACGAATGGTTTTAAGAAATTTTGGTAAGTCACCCACACATGATCAAAAGCAGCAAAGCATGCAAATATATTCAGCCATGTTAATATTACCGTGCAGTAGGGAGAAACTCATGGGAGAGACTGCAGATGCTCTTCAGATGGAAAAAAAAAACCCTCAGACAAGTGTTTCCGGCCCTGAACTCCTTACACTCTAAGGGGGCAATACTGCATCCAGGTCATGTCTCCCAGATGTGCTTCTACTGCCGACTTTTTTTTTTTTTTTTGGCGCTGCCGGGATTCAAACTCGCAATTTTTTGGGGGATGGGCGTCTCAAGGCGAGCCTTGCCTTACCCTACGGGACACTTGTTCTAAGTTGGGAAATTTAAGCCTTATGAAGTTCACATTAGCTTCTCCTCGTCCAGATCCAGCTGGAACTCTTTTCGGCTGCCTCTGCCATTTGCCTTCATGGTTCTGGTCCTCTTCTCACCTGAAATTCCAATCTGTTTCACGAAGTCATAGGCTGATGAGCTACAAATCCCATCGCTTTAACTTCTATGGTGAAGACCCGGGCCTGGAAGCCGGATTCCCTCAAGCTTCTCGCTGGACTGGCATACTACTCACTCTTGCAGAGGTGCGCTCGCTCCATCCTGCTTTCGTTGGGCACGATGAGTTTGATCAGAAACATTGTTTAAAACAATTCTATTAACTTCTTACATTTTTGTAATGCAGGAAAAGGAAAAAAAAAAATCTCCCCATCTACTCTCCTGCGTACAAATGTTCATCCGCTCCCTCCCACCCCAATACACCCCCCCCCCCCCTCCCCCAGTATGGCTGTTGACAATATGTTGAAGAAACATTGCTTAAACACGTAAGTATCCTTTTGCACTGTGACAATTTGGTATACAATACGGCATCAAACAATTTTGTATGCATATTACAATTATATCGAAGTGTATGCAACTCGTGCGGGGGGGGGGGGGGGGGGGGGGGGGGGGGGCAGACAGATACAAGAGTGAAGGAGAGACGGACAAAAAGTAATGTTTGGGTGCTAAGGAGCTGAGATACTACAAACACTGTGAATTGGTTTTCAACAATGATAGTACTAGTCACATTGATACACGAGCCTCAGCAGCATTGTGAAATGTCATGAAAAGAAGAAAAAAGAGTACCAGCAATTGCCCCCAGGCTGCAGAGAAGTTGATTATGCCACTCAAGAGAGGAGGTAAATATCTATATATTTCAACCACTACATATGTAAGTTTATACACGCTTTATGTTTTTCATTTTGGTATAGGGACTGTAATATTTTCAGAAACCTGTTACGTGTAGAAGGATGCCTTTAAGTTACTAACGGCTATATCGGCTCATAATGTTTTTTTTTTTCTTCTTATGGAATATCTCAGAAAGTACTTGGCCGAACTTTCTGAAAATTTGTAGGTTTGTCCATTATGGGCGACGGATGATGCCGACGTTTTAGTTTACCGTTATAACCGTTACTAACGGCTGTAACGGCCCATGATAGTTTTTTTTTTTTTTTGTGGAAAGTCTCAGAAAGTACCTTGCCGATCTTTCTGAAAATTTGTAGGTATGTTCATTATGGGCCATGGATCATGCCCGACGTTTAATTTACCGTTATGGCCGTTACAAACGGCTATAACGACCCATAACGTTTTTTTTTTTTTTTATGGAATATCTCAGAAAATAAGTGGCCGATCTTTCTGAAAATTTGTAGGTATGTTCATTATGGGTCACAGAGATGCCCGATGTTTACGTTTACCGTTATATCCCTTACTAACGGCCCATACTGGTTTCTTCTTGATGGAAAATCTCAGAAAGTTCTTGGCCGATCTTTCTGAAAATTTGTAAGTATGTTCATTATAGGTCGCAGATGATGGCCGATGTTTACCAGAATAGCCATTACTAACGGTTACACCAGCCCAAGACGGTTTTTACTTTTTATGGAATATATCAAGCGTATTCAGGATAAAACTGGGAGTACGTTTATATGCTTCGCATCTTGTTTCAGATATGCTTGTCATTTTTTGCATAGCGCCGTGTTTATTTTTCTATCTATGTAAATCCAGAGAGAGAGAGAGAGAGAGAGAGAGAGAGACGTTAAGAATGTAGCAGCTTCATTTAATTGATCAGATATCATAACCGTCTGCCACATACGACTTTTTCGACTGTATATTTATTTGTCTTCCCTGATCGGAAGACGTCTAGGCAATCAAAAAACTTGTTTACTCACGTTGTTTGTTTTTTTTTTTTTTTTCAGATCAAGCTTGTGGTCACAGTGTTTGGTCGTGGTCTAATGAATAACGGTTTAAAGACGGACTGCTGTTGCTGGGAGTGTTGAAGACTAAATCTGGATGTAGCTGTGTATGGATCAGAACCAATAGCAAGGAGGTAATACTACGGACAGGGTATGGAAGAAGAGGACATATCAGAATTGGGAGAATAAAAGAGAGAAAAGGTTAATATGCAGTTGTACGTCTTTCTTGCAGACAAAAGTGTCGGAATCTGTGAGAACAGACTGTAGAAAACGAAAGAGGCTATCAGAAACTTTGGAGCATGCACCTGTCTGTTTTTACAGTCCATCATGTCTTCCCCGCACGCTACATGCTCACAAAAATCTTCATCACGCCCGTCTGCACAATCCTGTCTAAAATCGCACACCAGAGTGTAAGGCACAAACTCCCCAGATACATCACAGTAAAAGTACAGCAGTGTTTGTCCCTGGGACATGTTGCACGTTGCCCTGTACCATGTGTCAGTGTTCTCCAGTCCCCTGCACCGACTCTTCACATCACAGGCCAACAGTTCGTGAGTCAGGTGCTGCATGGGACACATTTCAAGATGAACATATGACGTGGTCGTGTTATTGCTCAGGACAGGAAGCTTGACAGGTATACTAAAGTAATGATGATCTGAAAGGGAAGGGAGTTCACACACGTAGCCCTCTGCTACACTGTCACAACGACTTTTAAAAAAAAACTCTCCAGAAGCGTCCAAATGAAGACATTCAGTCCGTTCCGTCGTAACATAGCGGTAAGGCGACGACACGCCAATCTCGATGACAAATTTCGGCATAAAGAAAGCAACCACACCACTGTCCCAGATTAAAGTGTCTGCATACCTGCAAAAATTGTAGAACCAAAATTTGTGATAACCAGACAAACCAAAGAAATAACAACCATGACGACAGCGAAACAAATGCAGTAGAAATGCATCTTTTCAAGTAACTCTCTCTCTCTCTCTCTCTCTCTCTCTCTCTCTCCTCTCTCTCTCTCTCTCTCTCTCTCTCTCTCTCGTTTAATCTCCTTTTAATCTATTCACAAACAGATACAGAACAAAAAAATGGACAAACAACAACCGCAAATCCACTGATTATATTTTTGTTGTAGAAAGTAGTTATTTTTTTTTGTCATTCAACAGAATTCATTCAGAAATTCAACAGAAAATACAATTTAAGGCCATGTCTCCAGACCGCCTGTATTTAGAAACAAACACAAAGTCTGGTTATCGAGGACAAAACACAGGGTCTAAATACGTATATAGAATTAGCATAGCTTAAACACAGATTCCAAACGCATGCATTAATTGAAAAAATAAATAAATAGGGAATGGTAATAAATACAAAACGGAATAGCCAAAAGTCTTTTTTTTGTATTTCTGCTTTTGAACCCTTAGTGGTGAGATAACAGAAACCTTAATGGTATAATTCTGTTTGATGACGCCAAGGGAGAAGTGACATAATCAGCTATGTCCCACTGATGAATCAAGGGAGAACTGACTCAATCAGCTGTGTCCCACTGATGAATCAAGCGAGGACTGACACAATCAACTGTGTGTAACTATTCCTAATACATCCAAGTTTACAAAATACACACACCATTCCCAAAGAATCCTTTCTTTCATTCCCCTATGTCTATTTATTACAGACATCATCATCATCATCATCATCATCATATTCAGGTTTGATAATGCTTTACGTTTTTTCTGATTTTTCGTTGTAGTCTTCAATTTCATTCATATTTCAGAAAATCTGGTCTCTTGCCCTGTCTACCAGACCTTGTACGGTAAGAGACATGAACACGTTCGGGTTGTCCTGTATGTGTTGGCTGTAAGGCCATGTTTTTGTTCCTTGTCGCTGGCAATCTCAGACTGGCTCCCGGGAGATGCTTCACTGGCTCAGGCGGGCTGTTGCCCGTTTTGTTCAGGCTGCTCCACTGACGTTTCTTCCGGCGTCTGTGTGTGTTGATGGAATGACGTTTTGCTGTTGCTTGCAAGGGATGTCTTGCTGCTGACGTCCAGAATCCTTCCTTCCCTAGACTAGTCCATTAGTGTGGACCGTTTGCTTAAGCTCTGTTTTGCTGCTGTGTCGTGTAGCTGTCGGCGATTTCTTCTGAACTGACGTCCGTCCACTGTGCGAATGTTGTATGACCGGACATTCACCTGTCGGTCTACCTTGACACTGACCCACCTTTTGGATCCTGGTGGCTGGAATCTCACAATCTGTCCTGGAATAAGTTCTGTCAGTTCTACAGCACTTCTGTTGTAATAATAGGCTTGCTTCATTTTCCTTTTTTTTGAAACTCTCTCTTGGATGATACAATTGCAGGCTTCAGTAAAGTCTTTGACTTGAGTTCTCGTTCTTCTGCCAAACAGTCTTGGAGCAGGCGAACTGTTCACCGTTTCTGTGGGGATGTTTCTCAACTCGGGTAGAGCGAGGAAGATATCTTGATGGTTGTGTTCTGTTTTCTTCACACACATCTTGGCAGCCTTCACCGCGCTCTCTGCTTTCACGTTGGATGTGTGGGTCATGTGGGGAGCTTGTCACATGTTCAAGTCCGTATGTTTTGCTGAACTTCTCAAACTGGGGGTGGATGTGAACTGAGCTCCACAGTCTGTTTCAGGGCGTTCTGGATTCCGTGTCTCGCCATGTGTCTTTTCAGGCAGATGAGAATTTCTTTAGCTTCTTTTGTTCACAGGAGATCAATCTCGAAAAAGTCTGAGTAATGATCGACCGTAACCAGGTATTCGTTGCTGTTGTGTTCGAATACATCACAGGCAATGTGTTGCCAGAGTAGATCAGGGATTGCTGTGCTGATGAGGGGTTCTTTTTGCTGGCCACGTTGGAATTTGTTGCAGGCACTGCATTTCTTGATAAAGCCTTCGATGCCCAGGGTCATCCTCGGGCAGTAGACTACCTCACGTGCCCTTCTTATGCAACTCTGAATTCCTGAGTGGCTTGCATGCAGTTTCCGTAGGACGCCTTCTCTTTCATTTTCTGGAACGATCACTCTGTGGCTTTTGAAGACAAGACCATTCTGGACTGACAGTTCTTCCTTGAAAGGGAGTAGTCTTGTAAATGCAGTGGGAAGTTGTCGTTTCTCCTCAGGCCAACCTTGTAGTATGACAGCTTTGAGAGTTTTCATGGTTGGATCTTTCTGTGTGGCTTGTTGGAGACTGTTCTGTCTCTCTTCGCTGATGGCCAGTTCTTGAAGGGGATCAGTGTTCTCCAGTTCTGTGTAGAAGATGGCTTCTGTATGGGTGGCTTGCTGGTCCGATTTTCCGCTGACTGCTCTGCTGAGGGTATCAGCTCCGTTCTTATACTCTACTGTGTATCTAAACTTTTGAGTTCTGAGTAGCATGCTCTGAATCCTCTTTGGCGCTGAAAGTAAAATTTTCTTGTGGATAGTTTCAAGTGGCTTGTGGTCAGTCTCTACCAGGATGTCTCTTCTATAGACATACCTTTCAAATCTTTCCAGAGCCCAAAAAGTTTTTGGCAACATCTCTTTTTTCTCTTTGAGCGTAGCTCTGTTCTGTTTCCGTCAATGCTCGCGAAGCGTACTGTATTGGTTGACCCTTCTGCATGAGACATGCTCCTAGTCCACACTGTGAAGCATCACACTGAAGTGTGGTGGTAAACTTTCCTGAAGGGTCAAAGTATCGAAGCACAGGTGGCTCAGAAAGTATTCTCTTCACTTTCTCCAAGACTTCTCCATGCACATCTGAAGTGGACGTCCTTTCTCACAAGTTGTCTGAGTGGCGCTGCCACTTCAGAAAGATTTGGTGCGAACTTCTGAAGGATCACCAAGATTACGAGTCTGGCGCTTTGCCACTGAACAATTCCGTTCTATTCTGGCACTGGTAACAGCGAGGAGACTGAAGAAACTGTCCTGTTGCCATTATTATTTTTTATTTTCTGTCCCAACCTCTGTGCCACTTCAGAGGCAGTGCACCACGCCGCTCATTCCGACACCCCCTGTCCACAGCCACAGTCCGGTCGGCCCGCCGCAGCCCCTGCACCGGCAATCCACAGGGAGCAGTCAATGTCAAGTCGTCAAGAGGCAACCCACCGGAGGGAGACACTGCACTGCTGCCGAGTCACTTTTGGTGGTGTTCAGTGGCGCCTGTTCTGATCTAACATACGCAGGACACCACCTACTAAGCCCCCTACTGACGACAATAATTGCTTAGTCGCGGAGCCGGCGTGAGTGAGCTCTCCCTCTGGAGGGTCGCCACCACGTCTGTCCAACGACAGCCCCCATGGACTCGCCGATACCGGTGACCCCGACGGAACCAAACCAAGGCCAAAGGCGCGGAGAGGGAAATCGAAATTGAGGTCACCATGAGAGCAAGGCATGAAGGGCCAAAGAACTTCAGACTTTTTTTTTTTTAATGCTGATCGATAACAATGAGGGTGATTAAGATGATGCCACGGATTTCCATTTCGGTCTGAGACTACATGACAGGGCTGTACTCTACGCTTTCTTTCATAAATATATCCCGGCGTCAACCAGGCCCGAGAGATACAGGCACCTGCAGTGTTGGTCAGGAAATTTGAGCAACACTCTCAGAAACGCATCCATTAAGTGAATGAAACTCGACTGTGTGGTCCCAGTCTTCCCAACTGAGCCCGCAGCAAACTCAACTCTGGGTAGGAGCCGGTCGAGGCAGAAAAAAAAAAAAAAAAAAAAAAAAAAAAAAAAAAAAAAAAAAAAAAACATGACTCATAGGATTCGAACCCACGACTTCCCAGCCGGGAGTCCGCGACGCTAACCACTTCGCCACGGCGGCTGGTCCCGTTGCCATTAACTTACACACCCCAGTCGAACGCCCCTCTTCCAATGTGGTGCTTCATGCATTCTTTGGCAGGCAGCAATCGTCGGCATGGAGATCTTTGGTAACATGTTTAGGAAGTTTTTTCAGTTACGTTATTACAATTTAAAAGGGAGACAAGAGAGGAAGAACCTCTGCGAAAGACTTCATAGCAATAATGACGTGTTGCAAACCTTCGTTTACTTATCGGTTTTAGATATCTGTATTTTAGGTCAGTGTAGCGCTGTTGTTTGATTTATTTAAAACATCTGGAAAAGTGTACATATGCGTAATTGTTCAGTTTTGTTTTCGGATCGATTGATAATGCGATTAGAATTTTCCAGATTCGTCGTTGTTGTTATCGTCGATGTGGTTGTTATTGTTGTTGTCATTGTTCTAATTATTTATGAATATAATTGAGTTTACTTATCTATGGCCTATCCACAGACAAAGACCAAGCTCTAAACACTCTGTGGTCCATATTCTCATTTAAAAGATTCTAATATCAACATCTGATGACAAGCACAGAGAGTTTAGGTTGTAGCTGTAACCTATATCAGTGGAGAACTTAGCAATTTCTTATTTCTGTGTCAGCTAGTTGTATGTTTTAGCCTTCAAAAGCCCCACCATTCACCTTCGCGCTTACCTCTCTGTCCTCTGTCTAATTTCATCTCACTGCTGCCGCCATTTTCTATCCCAGTGATTACTGCTACTCTCTCGGCCACTGATGCCATTATCACATAAGCGTCTCTCAAGGTAAATTTTATTCTAAAAATCTGTTTTTGTCTGACAGTTTCGTCTCAGTTCTTTGTTTGTTTGTTTTTTAATTCACAAGTCACTTACATAGTAAAAATTAGCGTAATCCCTTTGACACAGTGTTTTGACAACACGCATGATGCTAAGCAGTGAACCGTTCTCTCTAACGTAGTAGTGTTTTAATAATATAGACATTCATATTTCCACCTACACATGGTTTAAATTGTCTTGCTTTTACAAAATAAATTCTCATGTTTGTCACGGTTTCCACATATAATACCATGTAACATGTCTTTATCAGTAATTTGAAGCAAGAATTATAAGAGAGCATATTTTCTACACAGTTTTTATATCACTGATTTATCGCTAAGATGCTAGATACAGATGTATGGCCATTCGTATCCATTGACACGTTTACAAATAGAATCACTGTAAAGATCATATCATCATTTATCATTTTGCCATGCTTGATTACGCTCATGCTTATACTTGCTGAGAAAATGACAAAACTGAAAGCTTACCACAGACACAGAAACGCATGCATTCATGAAAACCAAGGCCTGCGTATGACTACGCACTCACATACACACAAATTCGTATGTGCCCGCGAGCGGGCACACACACACACACACACACACACACACACACACACACACACACACACACATACACACAGGTGCAACCAACGGACAACCAAAATTGTTATTTTGAAATAGTGATCTGTACTCTTGGGAAACAAAAGACTGCCTGTCACTTTGGCAGAAGCAGTGGAATAGCTAAGAGGAGAGAGAGAGAAAAACGGGAGAGATTAGTTACGAGGAGCAGAAGAGGACGAAGATGTATCAGAGAAGAGTTAAACTCTCAACTATTTTTTTGTGGGCTCGCGTATCATTGATCAAAACGGCAAGCACCCTGTGCGTTGGAACTGTCACTAGGACGCTGCACCTGGCAGCCGCTCGCAGTTCTTCAGAGGCTTTGAAAAGTTTGCTGTCAAGAGAAACTTTGATTTGAAAATTTGATGTGATGATTGTCCCCATGGAGAGAATGCGATTTTTTTTTTTAAATTTAAAGACGGGAGGTTTTCTTAATTGGAAAATTTGAAAAGAATTGAGGTTCGTGAACTCAGAATGGTTTGATTATTATGTAAGCAAACTGGTTGTCTGTATGGCCTGAAGAAGTTTGTGGAATGGGCGAATGAATTGAGGTCTGTGTGACCTAGATTTTTTTCTTTCTTTTTTTTTTTCCTTGAGTATAAAAGGGACGTCTTGTTGAATAACATATTTGGGGGAAAAGGAAATATTAAAATCCCCTTGCGCAAAAAAGAAGTGAGGGGCGAGAAAAAAAAAACGAAAAAAAAAAGGGGGGGGGGGGGGGGGGCATATTTTTTTTCTTCTAATTCGGGAGAAATTCACAATTGTATTCTTGTTTGTTGTATTGAAAGAAATAATTCAGATATGCTGATACGCGCAGAGCGTATGGTTTGTCTCTGCGTGCAAGTGAGTGTACGTATGGGAACCGTTCTGTGACATTTTGACACATGCATATTTATACGAAGATAGAGAGAGAGAGAGAGAGAGAGAGAGACGAGAGAGAGAGAGAGAGAGAGAGAGACAGACAGACAGACAGACAGACACACACACACAGACACACAAACACACAGACAGACAGACAGACAGACAGACAGACAGACACACATACAGACAGACAGACAGACAGACAGATACAAAGAAACAGAGACAGACAGACAGACAGACAGACAGACAGACAGACTCGCACACAGAGAGAGTATTTTTCAAAGAACCTTATCAGCAAATCAACTTGCGCCATCTACATAACTATTTGATCATGCTTAAGTTGCCAAAAGACAGACATTTGAAGATCAGCTATGAAATAACACAAGAGAGGACTCATATCCAAAAGTATACAGTGGATTATTACATAGCGTTCAATGGTGTCTTTGGCACAACAAACTCAGTCGCTTTCAAACAGTCCACAGCTTTTTGTAACTGAGAGTGGGTTTCAGGACATTGCTAAAGGCCTCCATCTCTTTGCCGGTCTCCAGACTGACCAGAGAACCTTCGTTTCTCTGGCACTCTAGTTCCGCATCCAGCAGGAAGAGTTTTTCTAATTTGTGTAGATGTAACATCTCCCTTCAACATCTATCTGCAAGAGGAAATGATGGAATGAAAAATGTTCAGAAATGAAAAGGAAGAAGGACACATGCGAGTGCATATAAGTGGGTACGTGTAGGTGTGAATGCACTCCCACATCCTTTTTCTCCCTGTTTTCTTTCTTTCGTCCTCCTTCGACATAAATTATTACGAATTGAATACCCCATTGTGGTCACTCTACCCCGCATTGTTGGATCACAGATACGGGCCAAATGTTTGTGAGTTAGAGACAAAGATCCAGTATTGTATTGAGAGTAAAAACAAAAACAAACCAGGCACGTTCATTTTTGTGCGGATAGAGCCAGGTATCTCCAACTTTGAGGATGGACCCTCAGTCAATAATATATATCTGCACCAAAAACACATTGTTGCCTTTCCACTAAATTTCGGGTCAATACATATTTTGGCTCACTTATTTCAACTTCTGAAAACAATCAGTTGAAGGAAATGTTTATTTTCAAGTTTTCGGTGTGTGTGTGTGTGTGTGTGTGTGTGTGTGTGTGTGTGTGTGTGTGTGTGTGAGTGTGAGTGTGCGTGCCTGCGTACGTGCGTGCGTGCGTGCGTGCGCGCGCGCGTGTGTGTGTGTGTGTGTGTGTGTGTGTGTGTGTGTGTGTGTGTGTGTGTGTGTGTGTGTGTGTGTCTGTGTGTGTGTGTGTGTGTGTGTGTCTGTGTGTGTGTTTCCCTTTGATCATTTGTGGGAAATGAACATTCAGATGATGACATGGTTATTATATATCAGTAACACCACCACACGATCACAACCGAAAACAGAAACACACACACACACACACACACACACACACACACACACACACACACACACACACACACACGTACACGCACACGCACGCACACACACACACACACACACACACACACACACACACACACACACACACACACACACACACACACACACATCATATAGGCTCCTTAAACACTTGCATCGCTTCATTATGCACACTTACCAGTGTAGATACGTTAACAGTACAAACATAGAAACTCAAAGTGTTATGCTCATTGACGCGTGTTTGGTCATTTGTGTCTGTCATTGGAAAGACCCAGTTTGAGTCGGCTCCATTCTCTACGGGGTTTTGCAGTACTGACCGTGAGATTATTCCAAAAGTTTGGTTGGTTTGTGATGTTTCTTGCTCTTTCTTGAAGTCTGGTTGCGCTAAGAAATCTTCTCTTTATTTTGAGCTCGAAAAAAAAGGTCTATCATCTTTGATCTTGTTTCCTGCCTTGCCTATCGGTTTGTCTGCTGTCTCATTTCTTTGACACCTGCCTGTCCTGGGCAGTGTACCCACATGAGTCTCTCAATGCAAGACTGCGCGCTACGTCATGCCAAACAGGGCTTCCCATTCCACTTTCCACTTCTTGGAGCGGGGTTCACGGAGTCAGTCACCATCATAGCTTGTTGAGCTCTAGGCTGGTCTGTGGTGGAGAGCCAGTAGAGTGCTTGTGTGACTGATTATACCTTGGACTTGAAATTGTTAAACTGTATGCACCAATCTCTTCCTGAATATTTCGGAAATTTTGCTTCGCTATGTTCCCCCACCTGATTTACCTTGTGACTGACCCGTCAATGTACATGGCAATATTTTCTTGTGTGCCAAGGTTTCTACCTGCATCTAAATTGCTGTGTTGACTTAGCATTCTGGCCATTCTCAACAGTGTTTTCGAAGCTCTGGAGCGATGGCAATAGTTGTTGTGCAGGGTTTATACCTTCGTTTCTTTGAGTTCTGATAAGTGCTCACAAGCTGTTTAGTCTGCCTCATGCGTGATTTCCACATCCTCGGCGAGTGCATATTATGTCCTTGACTGCTGCATATGGTTGTTTAGGGGATCTTCCAGTGGTGTAAAAGAGATGCGTTCATCTGTTCTAGCTTGTGTCTTGCTTGCATCGAAGGAAGGTCAAGCAAGTGTCGCATACTTTCCATTGGTGTGTCCAAAGTTCCTGATATCAGTTTCATTGTTTCCATTGAATTCTTCTTAATTTAAGAAGATCCCCTTTAGGCAGTGTTGTTGGTGACAAAGCTAAGTCAACATTGGCGTTTTGCAAGGTTGTGATTTACACACACTGCAACATCTGCTGGCGAAATTGCTTGTTCGGTTCCTATCCCTGCTGATACTGATCCGGGCGTATTGCTTTGTGCGTGTTTGATATCTGTTGTATGTAACGTCTGAAGAGATAACGTTTGTCGAAAATCTACTTTTCTGTGTTCTACTGTGTACCGAGCAAGCGTCATTTTGCACCCTCTTCTGAGAGCTTGTTTGTATTCTGGGCTGTTGTCAGTAATGCCGCATTTTGTTCTGGTCTCTGTTTTCTTTGTTGCATTGTTTGTTTTTGCTTCTGTTTTGTTTTGTTTTTTTTCGTTGACTTGAGGTTCCTCTGCACAAAATGTAATAGCATGAAGACAATGAAAATGACTTTATAAATGCATGTTTATATAGCTGGATCTTTAGCTTACAAATGGGTCGTTGGTTGAAAAAACTGAAAGGAATGGTTACTGTTGTGTTCATGGAAACAACGTTTGGTTCAAGAGAAAGAAACTGAATTTCTGCTTTTTTTTTTTTTTTTTTTTACAAATGCAGTATTTATGATACAGACCTCACTGTACTGAAAAACAAAAACGTGGGACATCTTTAAAAAAAAATTTAAAAATTAAAAAATAAA
Organism: Conus betulinus; assembly: GCA_016801955.1. Lineage (NCBI taxonomy): Eukaryota > Metazoa > Mollusca > Gastropoda > Neogastropoda > Conidae > Conus > Conus betulinus. Next base: position 38,957 of record JADBJO010010157.1, read on the forward strand.
AATAAAACATATGTAATGCACACGATACCACCGTCACTTAAAATTCTAATTTGTAGCTAGCTACCCATATGTATACAAGACTTCATACTTCAGATTTATTTAGCAAGTCCATTGGCCCATTCGAAGGGGAATGAGCATAATCATTCACATTAAATGTAAGAAACAAATGGTGTATCACACACACACACACACACACACACACACACACACACACACACACACACACATACACACACACACACACACACACACACACACACACATATATATATATATATATATATATATATATATATATATATATATAAAATACCACTAAAATGCCTAATAAAATTCTTAAAGTGCTCAACCCCTTGGGAGCAACATCTATTAAAAATAGGATGGTAAAAGGAAGTTTTAAAATCAACAGGTCTGTTTCGAGCGCTCGCTCTCCTCAGGATGGTTTTGGGTCGCCTACTGCCGGTGTTATATGGCCCGATGTCGCTGTTTGCGACTGTTTCGAAAACCGAACAACACGTGCAGCCAATCCGCACATGCAAACAGCAACATCGGGCCATATAACACCGGCAGTAGACGACCCAAAACCATCCTGAGGAGAGCGAGCGCTCGAAACAGACCTGTTGATTTTAAAACTTCATTTTACCATCCTATTTTTTAAATATATATATATATATATATATATATATATATATATATATATATATATATATATATATATATATATATATATGTGTGTGTGTGTGTGTGTGTGTGTGTGTGTGTGTGTGTGTGTGTGTCTGTGTGTGTGTGTGTGTCTGTGTGTGTGTCTGTGTGTCTGTGTGTGTGTCTGTGTGTCTGTGTGTGTACGAAAAGCAACAACACAACAAAACCATCTCTGACATGCTATAGTATACATACTATGGTATTGCACACCAGCCTTTTCCGGGATAGCATTCTGCTTAAAAAAGAAAAGGCAGAGGAGTCAAGTTACCAGTTTCCGAGGTCACTGAGAAGAAACAATCAGGTTTCGAAATACTGGTATCTGACCAGGAGTTATGATGTGCTAGTGAGTATCCTCCCCTTTGGAGATTGTCTCCCACTTGGAGACTATACCCTGCTGAAGGCTCATTTTAAGAAGCATGTGTTATTCCCCATTCACCCACTCAAGCACATACTGTTAGTTAGGCAGAATTATCTACCACTGCAGATATGAATGTTTATTCCCCCCTATTTCTTTAATCTAAGACATAAGAGCAAGCAATGTTTTTTATATATATATATATATATATATATATATATATTATATATATATATAGAGAGAGAGAGAGAGAGAGAGAGAGAGAGAGAGAGAGAGAGATTCGTCAATATTCAGTCCAAATGAATTGCTGGTCACCACTCCTCCCAAATATACTTCCGGGCTAAAACTTGGAATAAAATTTAAAAAATAAAATAAAAAATAAAAAAAAAAAACCACAGAGTAAACAGTTTCATTTTAAATTGTATAATCTCCAATAAAATTTTCGCTTAAAAGCTTCTTCACATTACTGAAGAAGTTTACTTCTGTGTTTTTTTTTTTAAAATTTTACTCCAGGTAGCAGCTAGTGAAGGGGTTTTCATATTTAGGATATACATTTTCCCATTTACGTCATTTTAATTTTTTCTCCTCTCAAATTCAAATCTTTGCCAATCATTACTGTAATGATGGAAGAATTGTTAACCTGCACTCGTTTTCCCTCACTACTTAATTTTTCAGCTTTATATATATATATATATATATATATATATATATATATATATATATATATATATATATATATATATAACAAAAAAAATCAAATGATATCAGCTGATAGACGCCGAAGGAATTTAGGAGAAATTTACAATCCTACGGTCCCAAAGAGAAATCTAGAATACGGACCAAAATTAGAACCAGGTCATTTTACTTGCCAGGCAAAGAGGCGTGACACGTGTAAACATGGGGAGAATACTAAGAGCATAAAGTCAGCTTGGGATGGAAGACTTTGGTATATAAGGAAACACTTGATTTGTACTACAAAAAAATGTAATATACATTATAAGATGTAAGATTCACCCTGACCTGTTGTATGTTGGGTCCATAAAAAATGTTAAACTCAGATGGGCTAATCACAAATCGGACATAAAGTTAAAAAAAAAAATAACTAAGTGTAACGTATCAAAACACGTATGCACAGTCCCCCATCATGATTTAGAAGAACTAGATTTTTTGCAGATAATAGCAATCGATAATGTCAGAGAAGAGAAAAAAACTGTTACAGAAGGAAACATTCTGGATATGTAATATAGGCACGATTTTAAAAGGACTCAACACAAGACAGGATGTATGCATAGTAAAAATCTAGAAAGATAATTAATAAATATTTAGGAAAATTACAAGCAAAAAAAGTACAGAAGACCAACTTTATTCCCTTTAATTAAAACCCATTTATGCCTAGCGTCCCTATAGTGGGACGCTATAGTTATTTGCCCTTTATTGGCTTAATGTTAAGAGAAGGCAACTAAATTGTGATTATTAGTTACAGGGAAGCACCTTCTATAATTCTAGTGTACACAAGCGCTATCTCCCTTGGAATGTATTTCCGGTTGTCGGCCATTTGTGATGAACCACATGGTTGAAAACAGTCAAGATGGATCAACGTAGAAGGTAAGTCAATATCTCTTTTGTTAAACACATTTTTTTAATGATATTAATGAAGTAAATGTGATACATAGGATATAAACTAAAACCAAGTGCGATGATATAAGCTTATTGTTTATAATAGTTAAAATTTGTTGCGTTTTGTAGGCGTTCCACTTTAGGGACGCTAGGCACGAGTGGGTACAGGTTTTTCATTTCATGCTAGTGACAGTTTTTTGTGTTTCAAATCAGTCTAAATTGTAACAGTGCTGACATATTTGTGTTACATTGTTATTTCGTTTCACGATATGTTTATATTTTGATGTTTTTTTTTTTGTTTTTTTTTTTTTTTTTTTTTCTCGTTACGTCAATGTTATTAGTTACAGGACTAATAAACAGCACTGGAGAAACAAACCAAAAAAAACTGACACATCATGTATTTCTTTTTTTTTTTTTTTTTTTTTTTTTTTTTAATTTCAGCTTATCTCTTAAGATGAAATAAAGTCAAACTAATCGAAGAGCTGGATAGCTCAGTCAGTAGAGGGTTCGACTCTTATTCCAAAGGTCAAGGGTTTGAATCCCGGCATTACTGAAACTGGTTCGCTGGTGTCAGGACAATGTGACCAGCTGTCTCTGATCCGCGAAAGTGGCAGAGACGAAAAGCACCAAACCAACCAACAGTCAGACTAACTTAAATATGTGCATGCTCGACTTCCTGGATGCTTACTTTATCAAACGATCTCTGTTTTGCAGACGATACAACGTGAATGGTTTTTTATAGTTATTTTATCACGTACCTACCTCCTTCTCATTCCTCCCCTCCTTCCTCCTCCCTCCCTCCCTCCCTCCC
>JADBJO010010157.1:44021-59021 GCA_016801955.1 Conus betulinus
GCGAGTCAGGTGTGATTCCTGTGGCAAGCAGAGCAGTGACTAAGTGCACCAAATGCAATGTGAGCTTCATGCCAGATGTTTTGCAGCCTTTCACACAGATGGCTGATCAATGACAGTATGCTTACGAAGACACGATGAGTGAACTACGTCAATCTGCTGTGACTCCACTATGAGGAAAATGCTCCTTTTTGTCTCTTTTTGTGTTCAGTTATGTACAATTAAACTGTCAACAACCAAGTCGATAATGCTATTTCATGATTTGATGCAAAATTCAAGAATACATTTGGCTGAACTATGATTTCAAATGAGTTCTGTGTCTTTGTATGTATCATAAAAACCTGTACCCTTCCGTGCCTAGCGTCCCTATAGTGGGACGGTAGGTTTTATATGTCTGAAACACAAACCGATAAAAAAAATGTAAAACCAGCCTTCAAACCTCAATACTTGCAATATTGTACACCCCTGAATAAATGAAAACCAAAAGAAAAAAAAATTCAGGCATATATGGGTTGACACCCTCCTTCCCTTTGTTTCCAACTCTCCCCCCCCCCCCCCCCCCCCCCCGACTTCTTTCCACCCCCCTCCCCTCCGTGCTTACCGTGCGCCTTTACCCAGCCCCTCCCCCCTCTCTTCCCCCCTTCTGTTCCTCCTGTCACAACAGCCCCCTCCCCCGCATTCTCCCTCTTCCTCCCCCCACCCCCTTCTTTTCCCACGAAAGGAAGCATTCTTGATATATAATATAGGCACGATTTTCAAAAGGCTCAACACAAGACAGGAAGTATCCACAGTTAGATCCAGAAAAGATTATTAATAGATATTAGGAAAATTACAAGCAAAAAATTACAGAAGACCAATTTTGTTCCCTTTAAGACATCCCCCTTCTGCATTTTTCCAATATTCCCACGTAGCCACTCTGTCCATACATATTAGGTTTATTTATTATTGTTTACCTGTGTTTTGGAAGATATATCTCGATTCTGTTGTGCTGTGCTTCTGAGGACATTGGAGATTGCACTGGTGTGTTGCGAGAGTGGAGGGAGATTCTAGTGTACACATTTTTTAAGTGAACATGAGTATGTTTGTTGGATATATATAGGGAGAGAGAAAGTCAGGGCGATGAGCAGGTTGATGCGTTGATGGGGATGATAGGGTTGGAGGGAGGGGTTCAGGGCGATGAGTGGTAGGGAGAGAAGACAAACGCCGTGTTACGTGAGGTGGAAGATGAAGATGAACGGAAATTTTGATACATGTGGGCAAGAAAGTGAGTGCAAACGTGGATACATGAATGCAGGAGAAAAAGGGTTTTAAACCACTTGTCCGATTTGTACAGAAAAAGGTTTCTTTAACTGTTTTCTTCAACTGCTTAATGTACCTTATATATACAGTGTGTTTCTCTGAACAGTTGCCATAACTGAAGAAACTTTGAAGCGAAAAAATTTATTGGAAAATATAGGCCTACAATTTAAAATGAAACTGTTTACTTCTGTGTTTTTTTATTTTTATTTTACTCAAAGTGTATATTGTTTCCCCCCCACTACTTAATTGTTCAGCATTATATTGTTTGGTCAATCAGTGGGTGATTGCATCTCTTAGGAGATCCAAGGAAAGGTTGTTCTGCACAATTCTTAGCCGCTGACAATGCTTGGGTTATTGAACAGCAGAGCTGACCACTCAGACTGTTCCATATCTTTTGATCTCCCTTGCATCCTTAAATGGATGCTCAACCATAGGCTCAAAGATCGTCCCTTACATTTTATACTGTTTGCGTAATGTTTTTGTTTTCAACAACTTTTTTCCTCTCCACACTTTTCGTTTTGTTTAACTCTACTACCTTTCGCTGGCTGCTTTGGGGGTGCTGTTGGATTCTTTTCGAACCCTAGGCGGTCAAAAACACCACAGAGTTATGGACTTTGGTGTGTCTCTATCTGACGCCAAGAGCACAGACACAATCAGCCGTGTCTCCGTGATGAATCCAATCCAGCGGACGAAAGTCTCGAAGCAGACGATACGTATAGATCTGCTTCCGAGAGGGATTGCCTCGGAGCAGGCGATACATATAAATCTGCTTTCGAGAGGGATTGCGATAGTTTCCTCATGCAGCTAGTGAAGGATTTTCATATCTATGACGCGCATTTTCCCATTTATTCCATCTTCTAACTTTTTTCTTCTCTCACTATTTCAAATTTTTGCCAAGTCATTACTTATATTGATGGAAGAATTGTTAACGTGCACTTGTTTCCCAACTACTAAATTGTTCAGTTTTATATATATATTAGAAGGAAACGCCACGCACTTAATGTCTGTCGTAATAATTAGCCAGTTTTTTTTTTTGGTCGTGCGGCCTTTTTCTGGGGCTTGTTTACTGCCAAGATAAGAACGTCATACGTATTGACGCATTTGAACAAAGTTGCTGTAGCTACGACGTCAGTGTTTCTGCCATTTAAAAGTAAAAAGTGAGATAAAGTTGAGAGATTGAAAAAGAAAAAAAAGAGACACACATAGCACGTGTCTCTCTGCTACCGAGAACCAAGTCCCTCTGCCACAGGGACAATTCCATAACAGTATTTACACAAACGCAGATATACACACACGTGGAGATCACACATAAAGTATTTCTCCCAACCACATCATGCCCCATCCCCTCTCCTAAGTTAACCAAGACTCCCCCGTCTCCACTCTGCAAATCCGTGTCCATCGGAATCAAGGCCGTTGAGTCTCAAAGGATATAAACTGTCTTTAGTTTATTCTTCCAGAAATCTTATCTTCTCTGTCTTGCGGTTTGGTTCAGGCTGTGGACCTTTTCCACCACAATGCATCTCATGTTCTTCAGAGAGTGTTCAGATAAGTTGAAATGATTGTTGACATGAAACACATGCACCTTTGTTCAACTTGATGTTAGACCTGTGCAGATAGAAGCGATCTTTCGGTGTCAGCATAGTTTCACCCATGTACTGTGTACTCTGACAGTTGGTGCAGTACAGCATGTAGACGATATTGCTGTTGTTACAGGACAGTCGATGACGGATGGTAAATGTCTCTCCTGTCTGCATACTACTGAATGTTGTGCTCTCAACTAGATGGTTTTCACAAACCACACAGTGTTCAGCCGTACATTTGAAGCATCCAGCATAGATGTCATCTGGAATCGGGAGAGCTGATGGCATGACAAGATTTCTCAAAGACCGCGATTTTCTTTCAGCTGGTATGGGTGGGGAAAGGCATAGCCTTTCGCATTTTCTGGCTCGTGTGGAGAGAGGTTGGAGTTCTGCAAACCAAGAACGGAAATGGGGGATTAGAGGGGTTTGTAAGTGATGATGAATGGAACTCGGTTGTGTTGCCTGTCTTCCATATTATAGCTGAGAAACTCGTGTCGGGGAACATGGCTGGCTTTGGTTTTTGCCTCCTGGATTGTATCCTCGCTGGAGAAAATCACGTTCCATATCTTGGCAACGAGACTGGAAGGTTGACATGTCAGAACACAGGCGGCGGAGGCGCAGGAACTTGGCATAAGGAATGTTTTTGATGGTATGGTAAGGGTGGCAGGATGAATGGGCGAAGTATGTACGAGCATCTGTAGGTTTGGAATACAGGTCTGCGTACAGATAACCTTGCTTCAGATGGACGAAGATGTCCAAGAATGGCAGTGATTCCTTACAATAGTTCATAGTGAACTTGATGGTAGGGTGGAACTGGTTCAAAAACTCAAGGAACTGGTGAAGTTCTTCTGTTGACCGAGACCACAGAAGAAAGATGTCGTCTATAAAACCGTTTCCACACTCTCGGATGATAGGAAAGGGGCTGTTGTCCAGTAGCTGTGCTCCAGCCAGCCCATGAAGAGGCAAGCCACCGTAGGTGCCATAGGTGTGCCCATGGCAGTGCCCAGGTTTGCTGTGTAGAAATGCCCGTCAAAGTGGAATACATTGTTGGATAGTACATGGTTCATCAGTTCCAGAAGACGCTCTGTGGGCATGTTGTTGATGCAGTCATTTTTGTCAACGAACGCCTTCACTGCTGTTTCCATCTCGGCGTGAGGAATGTTACTGTAGAGTCCAACGACATCAATGGTGACCAGATATGTGCTGTCGTCAAAAGGACCAAACTCACGGTTCCACTGGTCTAGTGTATGGAGCATATGTGTGGTGTCTTGCACATAGGACGGAAGTTGCTTGACATGGTCCTGTAACCAGTGGTCCACCAGTTTGGAGATACGTTCAGTGGGGCCACCAACTCCTGAGACAATGGGACGTCCAGGTGGGTTTTCTAAAGTTTTGTGGATCTTAGGAAGCATGTAAAACTGATGGCAGCGTACACTCCCAGTTTCAATAGTAGCCTATTTGTGTGTGTTCTCATCGATGTAGTCATCATTCAGAAGTCAGTGCACAAGGTGGGTGGATTTTCTAGCAATGGTGTTTGAAGGATCTTTCTTAATTACATCATAGTGCTGAGTGGAAAGAAGTTGACGATGAGCTTCAGCAATATAGTCACTGGTGTTTTGAACGACAACAGCTCCCCCTTTGGTGGCTGTGCTGACGCGAAGTGGCCTGTTGTGGACAAGTCCTTGAAGTTCTTTAAGGGTGGCCCTTTTCTTGCTGTCCAGATTTTTCCGTGGTCGTTGTTTAGGGTGATAGGACTTAGTCTTTAACTCAAGTATATTGATGTATTCATCAAGGGCTGCATCTCTTCCACCAGGTGGCTTGTAACCAGTAGGCTTGTAGATGTGGGTATAGTATTAGGAGTCTCATCGTCTTCATCAGAGTCATAGAACATCTCTTTCAGCCTGATTTTTCGGCATGCTTCTGCGACGTCTCGAGTTAGCTGATCATGATCCAAACTCATGGGGGTGGGACAGAACTTAGACCCAGGGCCAGAAGGTTGAACTGGTCAGGGGTAAGTTCGAAATCTGACAAGTTCACTACTGCATTCTTTGCTTGAGTATTCTTAGTGGCATTGTTTCTTCTAAACCGTCTGTTTCTCCTCTTCCTAGGTGTCTGTTCTTTAACTGGTGCCGGAAAGTTAGAAGCGGGAGTGGGGAGAAGCTTCTTCTGTTTCTCTTCTTTTTGAGTTTATCCTGAAGCTGCGCCAGTTATTTTCGACGGTGAAACGCAACAGCCTCGAAGTGAGCGTAATCAAGTGTCTGATGTAGATTGTACACACACACACACACACACACACACACACACACACACACACATATATATATATATATATATATATATATATATATATATATATAATACCACTAAAATGCCTAATAAAATTCTTAAAGTGCTCAACCCCTCTTACCATCCTATTTTTTATTATATATATATATATATATATATATATATATATATATATATATATATATATATATATATATATATATATATATATATATATATATATATGCTAATAAATTCCAAGAATAAGTAACCGAGCACCATTACAGCAAGTAACAGAGCTGCCTGGTGTTGCAATGACTGAAAGAAATATTCAATTATAAACAAAGCTTTCTCTTATGTCTTAGATTGAAGAAATAGGGGGATATAAGCATTCATATCTGCAGTGGTAGATAATTCTGCCTAACTAACAGTATGTGCTTGAGAGGATGAATGGGGAATAATAAATGCTTCTCAAAATGAGCCTTCAGCAAACGTATAGTCTCCAAGGGGAGACAATCTCCAATGGGGAGGAAACTCACTCACTAACATATAACTCCTGGTCAGATACTGATATTTTGAAACCTGACTGTTTCTCCTCGGTGACCCGCTGAAAGCGGTAACTTGACTTCTCTGCCTTTTCGGTTTTAAGAAGAATGCTATCCCAGAAAAATATAATTCTGCCTAACTAACAGTATGTGCTTGAGAGGGTGAATGGAGAGACTTTGGAGACTATAAGTTTGCTGAAGGCTCATTTGAAGAAGCATTTATTATTCCCCATTCACCCTCTCATGCACATACTGTTAGTTTAGCAGGATTATCTACCACTGCATATATGAATGCTTATCTCCCCATATTTCTTCAATCTAAGGCGCAAGAGCAAGCTTTGTTTGTAGTTGAATATATATATATATATATATATATATATATATATATATATATATATATATATATATATATATATATATATATATGCATGTATGTATAATGCAAATATACATCTGGTTCTGATTTTTATGGATTTTGGAGAACTCTTCAACATCGATGATTATTCAGAACACAACTCCCTGACAACTAACCTATCACTTACAGAGCATTGTTTTAATTTTACCTTTCCAAGTCCACATTTGTCAGAGGTGTAGGGGCAAGGGACCTCATCTTCATGCTCTGTGCACTGAGGAAACAGATCACAGGGAAAGTGCTCAAACAGATCAGGCCACACTGATACTGAGCAGTTCCAGGCGTCCAGTGCTGGCACTTGATGAGGTTTTAAGTGTTCTTTGTGGAAAGAGAAGCGAATTCCTAATTCTTTTACTTCCAGCCGAAAAGAATAAACGGAAACGAATAAAGACAAATGGGGTTCTTCGCTCGCTCCATCTCTGAAATCATCCGGGAACAGAAATCGAACAAAAGGAGATCCATGCTTCTGACGGTCCTTGTGAATATTCTGCCTGACACAATGACCAAGGAAGGTGAATACTTTCCTCCGGTACCGACTGGGTTTGCTCACGAAGATAACGTGACCAGGTGGTCTGGTCAGCGTGACACAGTTTTCAATGTGTCGTATCCGTGGTGTGGATCCATCCCATCCTGGTATATGTAAATATCCTGCACAACAACTATTCTCTTAACAGCTGAAAATTAGTAAGAAATGTAAACTTAAAGCTCATTAGCTCCACCAAGGTGGTCAAGAAGGTTACGTTTTCACCTGCGGCCTTTGTTATGTTAGTTTGTGTGTTCGTCAAAAGGATCATGTGAAGCTGCTCTTCCAGTGCCAGCCAAGCTTGATGCAAAGAAGGAATGTAGCTCCATGATGAATTCTCTGAATTTGGCTCTGCATGTGTGTGGTGAACCCAGTATTTTATTTAGTCAATTAATCAAGTTCCAACCGAACATAATCGTTCTGACAATACTGTCACTCAATGATAGATATATGTAAGCGAATACGTTTTCATAGAATATTCAAAACTGCATGATATAACAGCACCATGTTGTACTTGCTATATCCTGTTTAAAGAGAGGACAAGGAAAGTAACTCTTTTAGTCTTTGCTTAATATTTGCTTTCCTTAAGGCCATTATTCATTGAACAAACCGTTGGTTTACAAATCAAGGTCACGAGCTAACGATGAGCTGAAGTTTATCCCTTCGCTGCAGCCCACAGCCCACGATCCAGTTCATAGAATTACGATGTGCTAAGGCTTGAGGTTTGAAAGTGTTTTTGTTTTTGTTTGTTTTTTGTTTTGTTTTGTTTTGTTTGTTTGTTTGTTTGTTTTTGTTTTCTCTTATCGCAAGGGAGGGGAACACAGCCTTCAATGCTGCCCACTGGTGCTTGACAGAGGCATATGATTAGGCTTACTGAATATATAACTGTTTTGCCTAGAATGTAAAAACGATTGTTGCAATCTTTCTGTCAGAGATTTTAGTACTTTATTTTCAAAACATTGTGAAATAGTACATTTTGGCCGTATGCTGTATGCTTGCGAATTGAGCATGGAAATTCAGGTCAACCACTGAAAAAACCGATCTAGACCATAAGAGAGTTGTCACAAATTGATTTCCATTATGTGAAAGCTTTCATCTTATTACACCTGTTTACATTAACCCAAACAGTTCCCAGAACATGCTATGCATTTTGTTTTCTCTCCAGGGATCAGTATCATTGGCGAACCTCACCGATCTTGGAACGCAAACCAAAAGACTGGGCATTTAAGAGTGGAAACGTGATCAGCTGAGACTATAACAATTAGATGAAGAAGGTTTTTATGTAAAAGTTTGTTCAACTAACTGTGCATTGGATGACTTTTTCACATGTGTTTCATTAAAAGGATAGAGCCACGATCCATCCAACCTTGAAGATCAGTCCTCTCCCTAATGCCCTTCCACATTGATACTTCACTGTGTGATGCTAAGAGGGTAATATGGTCGCGTGTCTCATCACATAATTATTCCTGTGTTATTGAGCGATACACTTAAAAACACATCTCAGAATGTTACAGCATAGTTGTACAATATGGTGATAGGTATTACTTTTACCCCTTTTTGTGGGAATGAATGAAAACTGACTGCTAAATTACAATTCTGGATGTATCAAACCGTAAACACTAAACAGATTTCAAATGTGTGTTTCTTGGAGTTCTGATGTATAATTTGTATTTTTTTATCCTTTAAAAAATATTATAGTCTTTTACATTTGGTATATCAAAGAGAGAGGGATACGGACGCATGCTATGTATTCAGTGAGACAATTGCTCGTTATGAAATGATGCTCGAACAAAAAATTAGTGGCACAACAAATTTTGTCGATCAAACAAGAGAAAACACTTCCAAGAGGAAATACGAACCATAAAACTGATAGCAACAACCTAGTCGAATTTTTAATGTATAATGTAACTAATAGCAGACTGTGTGACACCAACATCACGCCTAGATAACCTAAACTATACAGTTCAGAAAAGAAGACAAAGAAGAAAAAGTTTAAGGAGACGCTGCTTCTGATATTTTGTAGCGGCTATAAGGTGTCCAGAGTTATGCAAAACAGGACAGCAAAATGCGAAATGATGTTTATCTTCTCGTACATCTTAAGACATAGCAAAATGCGAAACAACGTTTATCTCCTCGTACATCTTGAGACAAAGGGGCAAGTAAGATCACGCGTTTATCATAATGTTTACAGAGATAACGATGAATCGACGTATCAGAAATGTTAACTATAAATTTGCTGCCAAGGTCCATTTTCAGTGTAATTTCATTCACTGTGTTTGGAAAGACTGGGACACCTTATGAAAGAAAGTAAAAGCCGTGCAAAAATTAGCTTAAATATGCAGTTGATATTGTTTGGATATGACCTTTTAGGTAAGCGTTTCATGAAAAGATTTTTTTTCTTTCATTGTAAAATGCACACTTGATGATGACAGTGTGTGTGTGTGTGTGTGTGTGTGTGTGTGTGTGTGTGTGTGTGTGTGTGTGTGTGTGTGTGTGTGGGGGGGGGGGGGGGGGGGGGGGGGGGGAGGTAAGATATGGTGGTGTAAAGTGGATGTGTTGTCAAATCTTGCGTCAGCAGTCCAATTTAGCTCACAGAGTAACCCTTCATTATCTGCTCTTGATTCGTTTCCTTTCATCGTAAAAAAGGAATGCATTATTAAATGCAACAATCACTAAGTCAGCCACGTTTATTTCACAGCAGTCTAGTTTTCCACGCAATTCATACCTAGTTCTCTTAAAATCTTGGTTTTGATTTCAAAGATTGGTGAACTCATCTTTGAGGCACTGCACTTCAGTCTGAAGAACCACTTTGTCCCCATGCCATAAGCTTCTTTCGAGTCTGTCACGGGAAGATTTTTTCGTTCAAAAATGTTCTTATTCATTATAGTAAACAGCCGTTACAACAGTTACATCATTACTAATCATGCCGACCGATGCCAAAAAATAAAATTGTAATATTGTCAATATAGAAGCAAGGGAAAGAAACTCGCCCCTATGAACAAAACATTCAATTAAAGACAAATGAAACATATAACAGCAGAAAAAAAAACATAAAACATAAACAAACAAACATGATAGTACAGCCAAACTAGCATCATCTCTTTCACAATATGCATATCGCAATAACATAAACAAAATGTGCTGCATTTAATCCATGCCAAAGAACATTTGCTCATAGAATTCTAATAAACATTGTACTGGAAAAGATTACTGCTATTTTTTGCATTATGTAGTGTATATATGTTATGTTATTTCATTCGTTGCATGATTGTTTTTGAAAAGCATGAATATGTGGAAAAAAGACCTTGCCATTCTGTGTGCGTATGCTGTTTGAAAAGTATTATTATTAGGTCAAATATTTTCTCTTTTTTTCGTTCATCTATACCAAAAAGCGCAAGATGGTGAAAACTATGAATGTTAACAACACTTTCATATTTTTCATACATGGTGTTTTCTGAAGAGATCAAAAAAGTTTGTACAATTGCACAGTTCCATATAAAAATGTTCAAATGAGTCCATTCAATCAATAAACCTTACACATGTTGTAGTCACATCCATAGCACTTATGAGAATATATGTAGCTATGATCATATGCACGATTATTATTTGTAGCCATTTCAGTTTGACCTCTTGATTTTGTGGATTAAAAGAATATGTGTTCCAAGTAATATGAATGTTTGTTTGTTCTTTAATACCCTTTTTTTAAACTGCAGTTCCTTCACAACTCGTCCTGTTTGAACGACCCTTAGTATTTTAGCTCTCTTTTGTGCACTAGTTATAATTCGTAATGCACTTGGCGTACCATTCATCAATGATGTTATCATGTAGCCAGATCTTACTTTCCTTATAGAATGTTGAGCTAACTATATCAAAACATTGTATATTACAAAATTAATCTTACCTTCAGGATCAGTCAGAATTTCATCCTATGTTCCGAATTCTACATTTCGTTTAATTACATGTTTACGGAATATTTTCTATTCTCTTTTAATCTATCATGCTTTATGATGTTAACAGAATTTTCAATTATCATTTCAAAAGATAGGCTTCAAAAGAATTCACTCGCATTCAAATGTAAAACGCAAATGCAAAAGATCATATATGCTTTAATACATGTGAACAAGATTTGTTTTGATTGCAACATTTTGTCCCAACTGCTGATCCAAAACTTTTAGGGTTTTTTTTTTGAGAAAACGTTCGTTGTCGTTGCAGTACACTTCCAGTTGTGATTTGATGAAAACAGTTTCTTGATCTATATAATAATTGTAAAAGCGATTACTATTATCTTCTACATCCAGTGTATTTCTTTCACTTTGTTTTATAGGTTCAACGGAAGTATTTCTAATGATTTCTTTGTTTGTCATCCCCGTAAACCGAAAGCACGCTTTTTGAAATTTCTGGTTAAAGTGTTCTGGTGGATCTGGCGGTAAAATCCATAAATGTGTAAGTTAGACAAGACTTTAAAACTGTTAGTCTACATGGTGGGATACTAGATTTTAGAACATATTCGAGATGACCTTTTAATTTCTGAAAATGTTTCATCATAGTAAATAGTTCCCCACTCATATTCAATATGTTGTATTTGATCTTCATTTGCGTCCTTGCCATGCTGCTTGTGTTTTATTGATTTTCGATTCAGTAATCCCGAGGCCTTATCTAAACTCTAAACGTATAACACCATCATATATAGCCTTATTTTTATTCATACTTAGAAATTGTTTTGTGTTTATATCTGTTGACGGTTCATTATGGATGATTTTGATAAATACGTTCAACAAGTGGAACGCTTGGGTTTTGATGGAGGAAAAACTTACCAACTATGTGCAACAATGCAAAGATAGGGCAGACGGGCTAAGAGAGAGAGAGAGAGAGAGAGAAGAGAATCAAAGGAAACTAGAACAAGAGTTAGAAGAAAAAAGCCTACAGAGGGAATCTGAAGAAAAAGACTGCAGAGGGAATCTGAAGAAAAAGATAAAGATCGTCAATTTAAGTTGAGGCAGTTAGAACTGGAGACCGATGCTGAAATTAAAAGATTTAAGGCATCGAGAGAACCTCCACCAGCTCCACCAGTCAGTTCCGCAAGCGCGCCTCAACCCGAAAACAGCTTATATTCCAAAGTTATCGCCTTTCGAGGAAAAAACGGATGACATTGATAGTTTCCTTTTCCGATTTGAAAGTCACGCAACGTCTTGTGGTTGGCCAAAGGAAAAGTGGGTATGTTGCGTCGTTGTTTAAGGGTAGCGCTTTGGCACTGTACCACACACTCGTGGCGAAACAAAATTTAATTTGGGATCAATTGAAAGAAGAACTCAAGAAATTTCAATGTTCTGCCGATCGTTTTTTGCGAACGTTTCCGTTCTGTGCACCCCTGACAAAAGAGAATCGTTTCCGTCGTTTCTAATTCGTATGAGTCATTGCTTAGATCGATGGATTGATTTATCAAAAACGAACAAAACTTTTCAATCACTGCAAAATCTCCTTCTTAGAGAACAACTTTTCCAGAGTGTGAGCAAACATCTGGCCACTTTCCTTAAAGAAAGGCAATTTGAAAGCGTTGAGGAAATGTGTCAGATGGCTGATCGGTATTGCATCGCTCACCCGGATAGGGGCGTGGCTAGGAAAGGAGAATCTTCCATCTTTGAGTCTCATGCATCATGTACAATCCCATCGGAACAGGGAAATTACAGGAAAGGAAATCGTGGGTCATTTCCAGGTCCTCAAGGATATACCTATTCTAGGAACGGACAGGGATCTTTCTACAGTTCAAGTGACTTTCGTCAGTACCAGTACTCGCCACTGGAAAAAAACCCGTTGCTCCTCAGCAAACGTTCCGAGGTCGTGGACAACGACCACCACGTAGACCCTTTTGGGTCAGCTCGTGGACAGACCCGAAGTTCACAAAGTAACACCAATTAGTCGGCCGCCGATCAGACAATGTGATGTTTCTTTTGCGATGGCAAGTTCCATTTAAAAAAAGAATTGCCCTTTCAAGATTCAAAACCCGCATTAGTCTCCACTGACTGTGAAGAAGGCCTTGTTTTGGCACCACATCAATCGGTTGATGGACTGTGGTGTAGAAAACAGAGCCATCAACGGATTGCAGGCTTTGGTTTTGCGAGACAATGGGTGCACCACCGCTGGTGTAAGAAGAGATTCCGTGCTACAAAACCAGTATTTCGACACTGTCCAAAAGTGCAGGTTGTTTGGAGGCAAGATAGAAATGTTTCCGCTGGCAAAAATTTCGGTCGATACACCGTACTACTCCGGATTTCTCACTGCCTGCGTTATCGATAACACAGTCTGCGACTTGATCTTGGGCAATGTGCCAGGTGTCGCTGCAGTACATGGTGGTGCTGGAGGATCGTTCATTCCTTGTCTTGTGAGTACCAGATCAGACATCATAGAGCAGGGAAAGGCTGCAAATCTGCTACAAGTCTTGAAACTGGATGAACTCCAAATTACCCCAGATGATCTAAAAGAAATGCAGGGAAAAGACGAGACGCTCACGACGATACTTTCTGCTGCTAAATAGACTGTCACTGACATGCCAACGGACAAACCAACGTACGTACTGGACTCTGACATTCTCTACAGGCGTGTACCTGGACAGGACAACAAACAAATTGTCGTCCCAAAGCCACTTAGAGAGATAGTACTACACACGGCTCATGATGCATTGTTTGCTGGTCACTGCTGAATCAAAAGGACATTAAAGAGAATTCTTGATTCGTTTTATTGGCCAGGTGTCACAAAGCAAGTTACAGAATATTGCCGCTCATATGACATCCGCCAAAAGACGTCTCAGAAATGTCGCGTCCCATGTGCACCTTTGCACAAAATGCCTCTCATTTCCGTCCCGTTTCGGAAGGTGCTGTTGATCTTGTTGGCCTTTCCCACCGTCTTCCGGATATTGCTATATCCTAACTTTGGTGGATACAGCGACAAAGTATCCAGCAGCGATTCCACTGAAGAAAATTGAAACCGTGTCTGTCGCTGAAGTCCTACTTGCGATTTTTTCCAGAGTGGGTCTTCCAGACGAAATTCTCTCGGATTGTGGAACGCAATTCCTTTCCGACCTCATGAGAGAAATTTACGGACTGTTGTCAATCTCCTCCATTTCAACCGCCATATCATTCTTAATCGAATGGCATGGTTGAACGATTCAATGGAACGTTAAGGTCCTCGCTGAGAAACGTTGCAAGGCAGGAAGCCCAGGAATGGGATCGTTTCATACCGGCTTTGCCTTTCGCATACAGGGAAATGCCAAACGAAACACTGGGATTCTCACCAACGAACTTCTTTTTGGACATACACCAAGGTGTCCTTTGGATCTACTGATCACACAATGGACAAATTAGACGGACATATCTGACAGTAAAACTGGCTACCAATTTGTTTATACGTTGCATAATCGTGTAAAGGATGCAGTTGAGCTTGCTCAACAGTCAGCTGATAGAAACACAGATGTGTACAAGGTCTTTGCAGATAGAAAAGCAAAGGCAGTTTCCTTCAGTGTAGGGGATAAAGTCCTTGTACTACTCACTGATGAACATACCAAACTTCGTGTTATGTGGAAGGGTCCTTTTCAGATGGTCGAATAACTTTCTGCAGTTATATATAAGATGAAAATGGCAAACACTGAGAAGGTATTCCAGGTGAACATGTTGAAGAAGTATGCTAGCATACAAATGTTGCCATCAACCAGTCAGTTCAATGGATATGTCCTATGTCAAAAATGATGTCAGCATGACAGATATCAGTGATGATTTTGAACACAGTGTAACGTACAGGGACAGATCAAAGGTTGTGTGAAAACAGCAAATGTAGGATTGTTAACATCTACCAGTGCAGATGATGTTGTACCCCTTTCTACTCTGTCTATCAAAGGTGAAACCTATGATGATGTGGTTCTGTCGAATGATTTGTCTGCAAGTCAAACATCTTAGCTCAAAGAAATTTTGAAAGACTTTCAGGATGTGTTGACAGATACCCCCGGTACAGTAACAGGAATTGAACCTCATAGTATTCAGTTAACTACTGAAATACCAGTGCGAACCAGACCATACCCCCTCCCGTTTCCAAGAAAAAGAGGTTGTCTAGAGAGAAATCAAAGTAATGCTAGATTTAAAGGTCATAGATCCTTATACATCTCCGTACAGCTCACCAGTTGTATTCGTGGACAAACCTGATGGTTCGGTGCGGTTCTGCATCGATTACAGGAAATTAAACAAGATCACTGTGTTCGATGCGGAGCCCATCCCAGACATTGAAGAACTTCTGTGTCAGCTCTCAGAAGGAAATTATTTTGCGAAAGTAGACTTAACTAAAGGATACTGGCAGATCCTAATGGCTGAAGCTGACAGGAAAAGACAGCATTTC
>JADBJO010010157.1:64021-66521 GCA_016801955.1 Conus betulinus
GTGATGATGGTTCTCAGAGTTGTAACCGGACTCAAACGATTTTCCATTTGTTTTGTCTGTATTTCATTTTGTGACCTGTCCGTTTGATTAGCTGTCTTCATTACTTCAGTGTTTTTACTGAGAAAATGTATCAGTGTACTTTGGTTTTTTTACGTCGAGCACGTTTGTAATGTGAACACCATCACTACAGCCATGGTAAAATATATAACAAATTTGATAGATCGCCAGATGGGTATCCATGATGGCTTTTTTTTTTCTTGTATGCTAAAATTCATCAACTGCTGGAAATGTGCGAGATTTTTTTATCATTATTCAAAGGTCACAAGAAAGAAACAAATTAATATATGAACACATTTGTTTGATTCATCAAGATGAAAAATGTGTGACACCGAGAACAAGGTCGAGAAGAAAAGTAAAGAAGAGGAGTCAGTGAAAAGTAAAGAGAATAAAAACCAAATTGCTGCTTTCTTAGCAGTGAAGAAGGAATGCCATTGACATAAGAAAGAAATGAAATTAATCTCTTTCATGGACTGCACTTTATTGAGGGAGGGGGGAGGGAGTAAAGAAATAAACTGGCTTTGTAGATCCAAAGAGCTTTTCTCATGTTGGTTCGTTTTCGTCTGTGATTCCAGCAAAAGTTTTCTAGCAGACAAATGTGTCTGTGGACATCAGAATTTTAGATTTATTGTTCTCTCTCTCTCCTCTCTCTCTCTCTCTCTCTCTCTCTCTCTCTCTCTCTCTCTCTCTCTCTCTCTCGCTCTTTCTCGCTCTCTCTCCCCTAAACTTATTACAATCTAGAATGCAACTATTTTAAACATTGTTGATGTTGTTGTTGTTGCTGCTGCTGCTGCTGCTGCTGCTGCTGCTGCTGCTGTTGCTGCTGCTACTGCTGCTGCTGCTGCCGCAGAGCACGTTTATATGACCAGGCTAATGGATTTAAGATATTTGCCCTAGTAGAATTCCACATTGTCGAGGCGTAGTCTATGACAGATGGGATGTTTGCTTGAAAAAAAAAGTTTGCGTGAATGGATATTGACAAAATGCTTACTTTCATGTAATTGAAATAATTCCGTGATACTAGTTTGCACACGTAAGTAACGTGATCAGCCCAAAATAAATTGCTTTCAGTAATAACCCAAAGATCCTCTGTGTTTTGATTTCCTTACGTTTCACACCAGAAATTAAAATAGGAAGAGAATCCGTTAACATATTCTGACGCATTTGTCCGATTGTTATACACATGCATGCATTCGTCTTCAGAGAGATTAGACAGAGATATGAGCACGTTCAGTCCATAGGACCAACCTCTTTGTAATATCCTGCAGATTAAATGTTCAGACAGACATTGAAAAGTCGTTTTTTACCAAGGTGGTAAAATACTCATCTTTCCACCTTCGAGATACTACAGTTCACTGTACTCTGCCCAGAAGAGTGACAGTTCGTTTCTAGTTTGTGTCACTACATATTGTCTTGCATTCATAAAGTTTACTTCAGCAGATAACAGTGCTTGGTCAAATCTGCTTGGGTGATTAATTGATTCCTTTGCTTGGTTACCCGAACTTTAAGTCATCGACTATTGTTAGCAAGTGTGTTTGTTTAATGGCACAAAAGGAATTTTTAAACAAACTGATCATATGACGAAGTTGAAGATTTATTTCCTTTCAATTTGGTTACTTGGTTGACGTTGTCCAAAATTTTATTGTTTAAGAATCACTTACAACTTGTGTAAGGTATTAGAGTTGAAACAATAAAACTCACCTGTGCCACATTTATGCCAAGTCTCATTATGCAAGCTAAAAACTGACATTTTTTCATGAAGTTCAGAGAGCAAAAATGAGGAAACATTGCGCCAGAGCTTGGAGAACTAACAGATTTGGGCCCGGTTGATCATTATAACACCTGCCATCAGGCTACCAAAGAGGAAGACCGCCCCATGCATACAGCCCATTTGACCAGCAGGCTAACCCCATTAGTCACTCCAGCTACCTTAGCTGCAGCTCAGATTAGCACTGCTACATTTCACAGTCACTGTAGCCAAACTCAGTGAATGCCCTTAATTGGCCACAATGACCTGACGATAGAATTAGTGTGAAAAGACCCAGCCATAGACAGGCCAGATTCATTCTTTGTTTAATCTCTCAAATTTTGCTTGGGTTTTACGTCCGTATACAAAGAGAAGATAAGCTTACAAAAATCCACCTAACGTGTGTCAATCTTTTGACTGTCCAGGCCAAAACTCGTGCTCTTCCCTGTGGCTATTTTATCCTTATCGTATGCTTATCTCTGCTGCTTTTTTTGTCTTTACCTTATGCTTATCCCTGCTATTTTTTGTCCTTATCTTATGCTTATCCCTGCTGCTTTTTTGTCCTCATCTTATCCTTATCCCTGCTGCTTTCTTGTCCTCATTTTATGCTTATCCATGTTGCTTTATTTTGTCCTCATCTTATGCTTATCTCTGCTGCTTTTGTACCTCATCTTATGCGTATCCCTGTTGCTTTTT
>JADBJO010010157.1:69021-75485 GCA_016801955.1 Conus betulinus
GAGAGAGAGAGAGAGAGAGAGAAGGGGGTGGGAGACTTTGGATATCAAAATCTAAAAACTCATGAGTAAATTTGAATCATGTCAATGTGTTTGTCAAATAGCTGGTTTGTGAGCAACTAATTTCCCACATCTGACAAAGTGATTAAGCGTCTTGTGATTTGCCGATTTTTGTTGTTGTTGTTTGTTTGTTTTTTTTTGTTGTTGTTGTTGTTGTTGTTTGTTTTTTTTTTTGGGGGGGGGGGGGGTTGTTTCCGGTTTTTTGTTTGTTTGTTTGTTCTTTGCATGTTTTGTATGTTTGTTTGTTTGTTGCTATTTTCTAGAAAGCAAGGCATGATGTTTAAAGCAAGCGCAACTATGATGACTTAACCCTATAGTTCCTTTCTTTCACTCATAATCCTGAAGGATATCCTTATGTGTGTGATGAGGTATGTTTACTTTATGGTTTGTTTTTGATATGCCATCCGGCAGGGGCAAAACGATGTGCGATATGGACTGTATCATTTTTTTTTTGTTTCCAACATCCGATGTGATTGTCTGTCTACCATCCTCTTTTCGGTATATATATATATATATATATATATATATATATATATATATATATATATATATATATATATATATATATATATATATATATTTGTGGCTGATGCTTCTTGTTAGGTCCTATGGCAATTGATAACTGTTCTCTTTCATCTTCTCATCCATCTTCACTCACCACCTAATCAACGTGCTTTCTCTTTTTCCGCTTTTCTCACATACATGCAACATATGACACAAAGATATTGTATTGCGCTTAGGTCCACTCCATGAGGAGTGAAAAATTATAATGTGTCATTTTTTCATATACAAGCATTATACCCGGTGGGTATATGAACAGGTACATATAATAGTGAACCTGTAAACCTCAGAATTCCTTTTCTCTTGTAATTTCGTAACTTTACGTCCCATTTACTTTAAGTGTTTTTCTTTGATCATTTTTGTTTTCTGCAAGTGAGGCATTCAACGAATAAATTCAACCTTAGCTTCAAATGTACACTACCTTTTGTTTGTCAGGTATTGGAATTCGACGATTTAAACTTTCCAATAGCTTCAAAAGGACAATATATTTGTTTGCCCGGTAACTGGATTCAACATTTAAGTCACAACAGTTTCATAAGGACAATACCAGTTGTTTGCCAGGTAACGGCTAATAATCGAGTATTTCTTTCGATTTCTGACCAGCGCTTTGCGCCGATTTCTTTCCAACACTGCTGAAGGGGTTAAAACATCAATTCCCCTGGGATCTGAACTTTTGAGTTTTTACTGAAGGGGGGAAAGCGCCATGAGACACTTCTTGCTCATTTTTGGACATGAAGTGTTTGGCCCCCGAGTCATAACCGAAAGGTAGTGGACCTAAGCGCGTTGACTGTCTGAGAGTACAAAGTCATAATGAAAATAATAACAATTACTATAGCACCCAACCTAACAACGTAGGCTGCTGGGCGTTTTACAAGCTTTAACAATTCAACATCTTATAATATATGCAGAAAACACACGCACCAAATATTGCGTTCATAGGTCATCAACATAGCTACACCCACACGCGCGTGCCCGCGCACAGCCGTTCGCGCGCACACACACATCCTACGCGCGCACACGCGCCTGCAACATACTGGTGCACACAAGATTATACTATGTAACCAGTAACAGCTCCTTTGTACACAAGCAAAGTGTACACATACATAATGTCTTGTGGGGGTTGCCCGTCCTTCTTGTTGCCTTTGCCGCGCCCTTGTCCGCCGGTTTTGTCTGTTAGCATCCACAGGTCCGGGAGCCCCCAGGACCTGTAACCAATAGAAACCAAAAACGAGGAGGCAGCATCTTCACTCTCGATCGGGTCATACTGACTGAAACATGTCTGGGTAAGAGCAAGACTGTCCTAGTATGTAATGTGATGAAGAACGGCTACTGTTCCCAATGTATCTTTTGAATGCGTCCGATTTCCAAGGCTGTCCTAGTATGTAATGTGATGAAGAACGGCTACTGTTCCCAATGTATCTTTTGAATGCGTCCAATTTCCATCTCCCTAGTTGCCTTATCTGTGTGTCTGACATGCCCCGAGCTGCCGCTGCTGTTGCTGCTCCTATCCTAAAGCTATGTGATGTGAATTTTGCTGCTGGGTAGCGGCAAAACGGCAGTGTGAGGCGCAGCTGGGTGTTAAATACTGATCTAGTGATGGGACTCCTGGGGCCTTGAGGAATAGGGGTCCAGGCGCGAGGCCCCTGTCTGCTAAATAATCTTTCATGGCCTGCATAGGACATTCCCCTTCTGTCCCCTTTTGTATGTCTCAAGAGAAGGTCCGACCTTGACTGTGTTTGTAATGAAGAAATGTCACTGTCATATGCGACTGCTTAATTGTGACCTGATGCACCCCAAGAAGGTTGGGGTTTTTGTCTGTAGCCAAGTGTACCGTTATTTCGCCAATGCGTAGGAAGACATGAAAGGCTAGTAGGTACATAGTTTGGAATAGGCTGCACTCTTTCATGTTGGGGATGTGTGACGCAGGGTGGAACGAGTATTAGCCTTGTGTCGCATGATGGCTGCCGCTTGTGATATGAAGCGATCATCTTCTGAATGAAAAGATCTTGTGTAATTAACTGATTGCCGAGATCATAATGAAATTAATAACAATTTAGAATTACTATAGCACCCAACCTAACAACGTAGGTTGTTGGGCGTTTTACAAGATTTAACAATTCAACATCTTATAATATATGCAGAAAACACACACGCACCAAATATTGCGTTCATAGGTCATCAACATAGCTACACCCACACGCACGTGCCCGCGCACAGCCGTTCGCGCGCACACACACATCTTCCGCGCGCACACGCGCCTGGAACATACTGGTGCCCACAAGATTATACTATGTAACCAGTGAACAGCTCCTTTGTACACAAGCAAAGTGTACACATACATAATGTCTTGTGGGGGTTGCCCGTCCTTCTTGTTGCCTTTGCCGCGCCCTTGTCCGCCGGTTTTGTCTGTTAGCATCCGCAGGTCCGGGAGCCCCCAGGACCTTGTAGTGCGTCCTGGACTGGCCCCACGATGCTAGTCTGCCAGTCCGCGGCTTGTTGCGCTGGAGGTGCCGTGAAGGTCGTCGTGGGTGTGGCTGCCACCTGTTGTGCCGGGTCGGCCATCGTCGATGTGCTGCCTCACTCACTCGCTTGCAGCGCAGGCGTTCGGCGTCGCTGCGGTCTTGTCTTTGGCATCTGTAAAATACCCAATCTTCGGACACGAAAAGGGGCTTACTGTGTGTGTACTTCTATTGCCCTGTGTAGGTGGAATGGAATGGGATCAATCAACACGGTCAGAACTGCACGCGTACTGGCCAAAATGTCACAACTAATGTCGCTGAATTGTGGAGAAACAGTCCTAGTCGTGGCTAACATCATCACATTTGCCGAAAGAACATGCAAACACACAATTGATACAGCTGCACTGCTGAAAAATTGCTGAGGAGCCTGTAACCCTAGTCACGGGTAATGTAGCCGCACTGTTGAGAAGCTGCAGAGTTATACAGCTGGTCATCACCACCCAAAATAGTTTTCACCTGCAAAAAACCCATCCTGGGTGGCTGTATTGAGGAAATTTTGTTGAGAAACTCGCAAGACATAGCCACGGCTCACGTAGCCGCATTGCTGGGAAGCCAGCAAAGTTATATATATATATATATATATATATATATATATATATATATATATATATATATATATATATATATATATATATATATAAAACATGTGGCCGCATTGCTGGAAAACATGCAAAGTTACATATATAAACATGCGAAGACACAACTGATGTAGCCACACTGAGGAAAGATCGTTGAGGGAGACGTGCTGAGAAACCTGCAAACCAGTGTCACGGCTAGTATGGCCACATTGCTGAAAAAGATGCACAGCAGATGTGTACACAGAGAGGAAAATTGTTGAGACAGTCACGGTTGATGTAGCTGCATTGCTGCAAAATGTGCATTTTCACCGCTGATGTAGCTGCCTTGCGGAAAAAAAACAGTCATGCCTTGAGTAGAAAACCTGGATCATGGCTAATATGGCTGCATTGCTGAGAGACATGCCAGATCACAGCAGATGTAGCTGCATTGAGTGGAAAACATAGGTCACAATTAATACAGCCACATTGCTGATGAACATGCAAGATCACAGAAAACATAGGTCACAATTAATATAGCGCATTGCTGATGAACATGCAAGATCACAGAAAACATAGGTCACAATTAATACAGCGGCATTGCTGATGAACATGCAAGATCACAGAAAACATAGGTCACAATTAATATAGCCGCATTGCTGATAAACATGCAAGATCACACAAACATGCAAGATCACAGCTGATCTAGCTGCATTGAGTGGAAAACATAGGTCACGACTAATATAGCCGCATTGCTGATAAACATGCAAGAGCACAGCTGATGTAGCTGCATTGAATGGAAAACCTAGGTCATGGCGAATGGAGCCGCATTGCTGAGAAACATGCAAGAGCACAGGTGATGTAGCTGCATTGAATAGAAAACATAGGTCACGATTAATATAGCCGGATTGCTGATAAACATGCAAGATCATAGCTGATGTAGCTGCATTGAGTGGAAAACATAGGTCACGACTTATATAGCCGCATTGCTGAGAAACATGCAAGAGCACAGCTGGTGTAGCTGCATTGAATAGAAAACATGGGTCACGGCGAATGGAGCCGCATTGCTGAGAAACATGCAAGAGCACAGCTGATGTAGTTGCATTGAATAGAAAACATGTGTCACGGCTAATGGGGCCGCATTGCTGAGAAACATGCAAGAGCACAGCTGATGTAGCTGCATTGAATAGAAAACATGGGTCACGGCTAATGGAGCCGCATTGCTGAGAAACATGCAAGAGCACAGCTGATGTAGCTGCATTGAGTAGGAAACATAGGTCATGGCTAATATAGCCTCATTGCTGAGGAACATGCAAGATCACAGCTGATGTAGCTGCATTGAGTAGAACATAGAAGGCACGGCTAATAGCGCCGCATTGCTGAAAACTTGCAAGATCACAGCTGATGTCGCTGCATCGAGTAGAAATTATAGGGCACGGCTAATAGGGCCGCATTGCTGAGAGACATGCAAGATCACAGCTGATGTAGCTGCATTGAGTAGGAAACATTGGTCACGGCTAATAGAGCCGCATCGCTGAGAAGCATACAAGATCAGAAAACATTGTCACGGCTAATGTAGCCGCATTGGATAAGAAACATGCGAGTCACAGCTGATGTAGAACATGTCGAGTCACGGCTAATGTAGCTGCATTGTGGAAAACAAGTGGTAGAAATGATTAGAGACATGCAAAACAAACACAGTTACGGCTAATGTAGTCGCGTTGCTATGAAACATGCAAAACATAGTTACGGCTAATGTAGTCGCATTGCTATGAAACGTCCAAAGTTAAGGCTGTTGTAGCTGCATTGAGGGCCAATAGTCCTAGTTATGGCTGATCCTATGGCCGCGTCGCAGCGAAACATGCACCGTCACAGCTGAAAAGCTGCCTTGTAACAGAAACAAGTCAACGAACAAAACAGGAGGGACCTCAAATAGCTACTCCTGGTAATCTTAGTGGTAATCTTTAGTGATGTAACGACTGCTGATGAACATGGTAAAAGACAACAAAATCAAAAGCAGCATTCTGCCATTACAGTTGTAAAAGGCACCAATTTTTTTTTTCTTGTGTGTGTGTGTGTGTGTTTTAAAAATTATTTTATTTATTTATTTTTTTTAATTGTATTTATTTTTTTAAAATCTTTTTAAGGCCTTAAAGAAGATGGAGCCCGAAGAGTGGTGTGTGTGGTGTGGGGGGGGGGGGGGGGGGGGGGGGGGGGCGGTTGGGGATCAGGCAACAATCTGTTTGGGAAATGGCAAACTCCCGGGTTGCAGGATTGTCTGCGAATAATGAGGCAACTGGGTGTCTTCTGCGGGCACCTCAAAAATACATAGCTTCTGTGTCTGGTATTCCGTCATTTATCGATTCCCCTTGGGGGTATGAGAGATGGTGTATAAGACGAAATTTACCTGTCTCTTTCTTGGGCACCAGACCTATCGGTGAAATGGTAAGTTTGAAAATGGTTTCTCCTTAAATGGGCCTGCTAGTCGTCCTAGTCTACATGCATTGTCTAGTTTACTACTCACTATTTCAGGGTGGTCGTCTGTGGATGCTAAGTTAGGGGCTTCCTTATGGGTTAAAGAGCCCTTGTAACCGACTCGGAAGCCCCATCTGAACCTTCGCTAAGGAATACTGCTAATTCCCTGTCATACCCTATTAGGTAGCGTTCTAACATTTCATGCTTGACTGGGCTTGGTAGGACTCTACTGTCGCACTTTTCTAAGTGTGGTGGGATTGGTTTGGTTTCCGTCTGTGGTGGGTGGAACCATGCACAC
>JADBJO010010158.1:0-2500 GCA_016801955.1 Conus betulinus
TTAATTCTACAGTTAATGTTGGTAATGGGATTAGTGATAACATGATTTAATGATTATAAGTATAGTGGAAAAAAAAAGATAGTGGCAGAAATAATAACGACAAGGACATGAGCATTGTTGTAACGATGTAATGATGGTGAAGAAGAAGACATCATTTTTCTCGGGGCCGTGTTGTTTCTTGCGTTGTAGGGTTTTTGTAAAAGACAGACCTGTGGGATTGCGTGAAGAGTATTTACAGGGCACAAACCTCGGTTGTGGAAAGGTCAGGCTGGGGCAGATGTGTGACAGATGCCAGTGGTTCAATCCCTCGTGCCACATCTTTTCTTGTCCAGCTGGAACCATAGGTAGGGTAAATATGAAAGTTATAGGGAAGGTTCTGGGAGATTCCAGATCGAAATTGATTCAAAATTCTTGTTTTATTATCATGTTTTGGCTTTTCCCTTCAAATGCAATTAAAGTTTACGAGAACCTTAATGATGAAGACAGACAGTTAGATAGACAATTACATAGACAGACAGTCATATGTATAGATAGAAGGATTGTAGGTAGGTAGAACTGCTTCACTTGCAGTCCTCTTGTTCCGCATGTGAATGATAGTGTCGCCGCCCCAGCCAGTTCTAATCTCATTGATGGAGAAGGAGAATGGGACGCACACCAGTGACAGGTCATAGCAACGCCTCCCAGACACAGGATGCCGAATGACAGTGGAGCAAACTCTGTCGTGACCATGCATTCGAGACAGCGAGGACACATGCCATGAAAAGCTCACGTCTGTTCCTGTTGTCATGAAGACTGCACCACCGTGTGATGAGGCAAGGTAGAATCGAAATGACGTGCTCTGAAGACGGTTTGCTGTTTGCATGTTTTCAGCCAGAATTTGAGGTGTATTTCAGCCAGTAAAAAAAAAAAAAAAAAGTATATTTCAGCCAGTTTTAAAACACAACACAACACAAAACACACACACCAACCTGTCAGCCATTAAAAGAATAGTTCAACCAGTAAACAAAGTCTTCTGCTGATTATCTACCCTGTTCAACAGGACAGGCTGTTTGAGTTTGTTATCCCTGGTAAGCTGTAAGAGTCGGCCGTTTATTTAAGATTCATTATGTCAGTACTTTTATGCCTTTTATACCCTTTTCGCTCGAGTGTGTGCGCGTTTTGCGTTTTTTTTTTTTTTTTTTTTTCGTCTCTCTATGGAGGGAGGTAGCACAGGTAGCTAAAGCATCTACTGAATTTGTAAGACGTATTTTTCGTACATTTTTTTTTTCACGTACAAGGCGTGGTTTGGGGCGGGAGGATTTGTTTCCCTGAGGTGGAACGATGGGCCAAACAGTTACCAGTTCGTTGTAGTTCGTCTGCAAGTTAGGACGCAGGATCCAAACACTTCCGAGTTAGTCTCCCCTTGTGTGTAATCTCTCCCTCCCTCCCTCCCTCTCCCTCTCTCTCTCCTCTCTCTCTCTCTCTCTCTCTCTCTCTCTCTAAATAAATCGATTTGAAAAAAAAGTCTCCCTGTTGATCGTATTAGTTACTACGTCGATTATTTGTGCATTGTGAGTGGGCTCAAACA
Organism: Conus betulinus; assembly: GCA_016801955.1. Taxonomy (NCBI): domain Eukaryota; kingdom Metazoa; phylum Mollusca; class Gastropoda; order Neogastropoda; family Conidae; genus Conus; species Conus betulinus. Next base: position 1,568 of record JADBJO010010158.1, read on the forward strand.
GTTACCAGCATTCCTGCAAGAAAATAATCGTTTCTTAGAATAATTTCCGTTAGGCACCCTCCTAGATTTCCGTCAGGTCCACTCCACAACCGTTTGCCGGATCAGAAATTCAGGCTTCATTCTTTGCTCAGGTTTGTCTGTTCTTTGTGTGCCAGATATCTTTCAGGCAAATTATCAATGACGATTTCTCCTGTCAAAAACTCTCTCTCTCTCTCTCTCTCTCTCTCTCTCTCTCTCTCTCTCTCTCACACACACACACACACACACACACACACACACACACACACACACACGCGCACACATTCACGCACTTGGCCATGAGTCTTTTGTATTTTGATCTGTAGTCTGTTGTCCTAACCAAGTATACCACCAAACTAAATAAAACTAATCCAGCCCCAACCATATTTCCAGCCCTTGCCGTAATGTTAAGCCTACTCACACGAGAATTAACACTCTTAAACTTAAAATTCATCCTATTTCTAAAACATTCCCATTTTTGTGTACGGCCTTAAACGAGGGCAATAAACAACTTTAGTCGAAAACCTGAAAATATGATATGACGGGAAAACCCTAATAAAACAAGCAAACAAAGAAGCGAACAGAGCAAAACAGAGAACCGCTGTGTTACCAGTAGAATCATGCCGTGTTGTAGAACAGTGCCAATGCAGCATCATGCGCGGCATGTTAGTATCACCAAACCAGTCAGAGGCACATTGTGGCATAATTTTTCCCTGTGTGCACATGTGTGGCAGAATGATATTCAAAGCGACGAACAGCGTCGATGTGCTTTGTCATCCCGAGGCGGCACGGAAGAAAGAACAGTGGGAAAAAGCACACACACTCTACACACACACACACCAAGCCACTGTGACATCAGAAAATGAAATAGAATATATACATATATATCACTGAAATCACTTCAAAACCAGATAT
>JADBJO010010158.1:5000-10000 GCA_016801955.1 Conus betulinus
TACATTGCTGGGACATATCATCCGGTATCTGTTCCAGCCTAGTTTGCCAGGAATCGTCAACCAATTGCTGATATATTTAAAAGAAAAGAAATATTATGACACCGAAAGAAAACAGCACCAACAACATCAACAACAAAAGTCACGACAAAAAACGACGCATTTCGACCTCTCTGTCTCCTTCAGGCAAGACAAACCCCATTCAAGTTAATGAAATCGAAGAACGAAAAATCAATGATATCGTCAAATTGCCCCCCCCCCCCCCCCCACCCCCCCCCCCCACACCCCCCCCCCCCCCCCAAAAAAAAAAAAAAAAAACAACAAGAAATCACACATGCTGTTCGTTCTACCTCCTTTAAAATTGCTTCACTTTCCGGCTGTAGTCATTTAATTTTGAAACTACTATTCCTCATTTGTTGAATACAGTCGATCGTTACTCATATGTTGTGGAAAGTCGATCATTACTCATATGTTGAATAAAGTCGATCATTACTCATAATTATGTTGAATAAAGTCAATCATTACTCATATGTTGAATAAAGTCGATCGTTAGTCATATGTTGAGGAAACTCGATCATTATTCATACGTTGGGGAAATTCGATCATTACCCATATGTTGAATAAAGTTGATCATTCTTCACATTTTGAACAAAGTCGATCATTATTCATATGTTGAGGAAAGTCGATTATTACTTATATGTTGAATAAAGTCGATCATTCCTCATATGTTGAATAACCTCAATCATTACTCATATGTTGAATACAGTCGACCATTATTCATTTTGTTGAAGAAAGTCGATCATTACTCATATGTTGAATAAAGTCGATCATTCCTCATATAATGAATAAATTCGATCACTATTCATATGTTGAGGAAAGTCGATCATTACTCATATGTTGAAGAAAGTAGATCATTACTCATATGTTGAGGAAAGTAGATCATTATTCATATAGGACAAGGAAAGTCGATCATTACTAATGTGCTGAGGAAAGTCAATCATTATTCATATATTGAAGAAGATATTGAGAAAAGTCGATAATCGATCATTCATCATATGTTGAGGAAAGTCGATCATTCTTCATATGTTGAGGAAAGTCGATCATTACTTTATTATACTGAGGAAAGTCGATGATCATTCATTATACTGAGGAAAGTCGATCATGATTCATATGTGAGGACAGTCGATCACTACTCATATCTTGAGGAAAGTTAATCATTTTTTTTGTTTGTTGGGGAAAGTCAATCATTACTCATTATACAAAAAAAAAAAATTGAAGTAGTGACTGCTGTACTCGTTTCATTACCTTTCCCTTTACCACTACTCATTATGTTGAGGAAAGTTGATTATTACCCATTATGTTGACAAAAGTCGATTATCATTCATATGTTGGGGAAAGTCGATCATTGCTCATTATGTGTAGAAAAAGGCAATCGTTATTTTATTTCATTTTATTTTATTTATTTTATTTTTTTTTTGAGGAAAGCCGATCATCATTTATATGTTGAAGAAATTTATCTGCGCCACCATGTCTTTGTTATCAGCCACCTCCATGGTCTTCTAGAGCGAATTGTCACAATCGTACTTATTTTTTTTCACCGAAACTACAAGCCCGTCTTGTGGACACAAATCTGATCAGCGTGAGTCTACCCGACTTATGTAGGAAAACATGTCACTGATACTCCAATGGTATAACGAACACCGTTGAACAAAAATCACAATGCAGGAGTCTCCAAAGGTTAGCCAGCGAAAAAAAAAAAAAAAAACAAAACAAAAAAACAACAAAATTACCGGAGAGTAAGTTGTAAATGAGTAATTTAAAAATAGTAACAAAATAGGGAGGCAAAGGAGGTAAGAATGTGCCAGAAAACTGAGTGTTCAGCTCTACTGTTTTGTAACCGAAACATTGTCAGTCACATCAGCATTGACAACAGCAAAAATCTATGTAAAACTGCCTCTATATGGCTTTCTTTTTACATACCGGTCCCCCAGTGGTTGGTATGATAGCTTCATGGAAGAAACTAAACATCGGCAGAACATATTAGGATAATCAAATGAATTTAGAATTAGGTTATTACAGGCCTATTTGTATTTCATTTACTTTGTACACAATGCGGCTTAAACGAATCATCTAACACATCTTGCAAATAGAGCGTCATATTAAAATCATATTCCTCAACTGCAATGTGCAGGTAAAATATTGTGACAGTGCTGAAACAGAACGTGCTGTCCAAAATGCTTGTGTAAAACACATTGCCGCTCATATAAAAAAAGGAGTGTGGCTCGTCTTTTTATTGGTAACTGTAGTAGGAATTACACAACTGAAACCTTGCCTATATGATGAAGGCATTGTTTTCAATACCACTTTAAGAAACGGATGTTTATTTTCATATTCACCAAATTACGATCTCATTTGGTAGACTGTACCTCTCTGTGTGTGTTTAGTATGACATCGTTGTGATATCTGAAATGGCTGCTTTCCTAAATAGGATTAGAAACATGGCTACATGGCTATCTTACTGTAGATGTAGCCCCCTGTATGTCTACTGGGGAGGACCCAGGGCATCCGTCGAGCCCCCTCCTCGCCTCCTTAACTTATTTAGCCCTGAGGCGTGACTGATTGTGTTCAGAATATTACAGCTATCTAGATTAACAGAAGAGTATTTTAAACCGACGAATTTCACACACAAAAAAAAAGATGCGACATATATTTTCAATTACGTAAGAACATGCTCTGATCATGTATTTTTAAATCTGTTCAGTCTCAAATTAGAGTGTCCTACTTCATCTTTAACTGCGCAAACGTCAAATTGTCATGAAAATACATGAAAACAAAAACATAAAGAAAACAAACAAAACAAAAAACCCCCCAAAAAAAACAACAAAAAAACAAACAAACAAAGAAAGAAACAACGGGCAAGTTCCAACATTGTAGTACAAATCTTTTCAACCTTAAATTAATGCATCCTACTCCTTCATGTGAAAAAAAAAAAAATCTCCATCTGCTGACGTTCATGACCTTTCGAATAGTGATATAGTGAGGGGAGCCATCCATGGGATAAGTACGGACACAGTCCCTGAATTGATCAGAGCTAGACGGAAAGCCCGATTTACCAGCAGCTCTGTTGTTTGGTGGTGCTGGTCGGCAGAAGACTATAAAGGCGTTCCATCTGAAATCCTTTTGTTCAGAGAGAGAGAGAGAGAGAGAGAGAGAGAGACAGAGACAGAGACAGAGAGAGAGAGAGAGAGCTTTTTGCGTTCGTGTGTATATAAGCTGCACACGATTTATTATGTTGTTTAGGTTGGGATTGCACAATCAAACCTGACCAGATTTTTATTCATCCGGCCAAATGTTCTTCCACGTATCTTGGACTATCCTGTTAACTGCTCAACGCGTCCCGAGGGAGTGTTTCTTCCGAGTGAACGGGGTTTTCTTCCAGTCTGGTCTGACAGCTCATTTGCTTCCATCGTGTGTATTTGGTTCGCCCGCGTTGTTAGAGTCTGATAAATACGGTGATGTCTGAAATTGTGGCGCACGCGCGCGCGCCTGTTTACGTGTATGTGTGTGTGTGTGTGTGTGTGTGTGTGTGTGTGTGTGTGTGTGTGTGTGTGTGTGTGTGAGTGTGTGTGTGTGTGTGTTTGTATGTACACGAGCGCGCTTGCCTGCCCCCCTCCCCCCTCCTCTCTCTCTCTCTCTCTCTCTCTCTCTCTCTCTCTCTCTCTCTCTCTCTCTCTCTCTCTCTCTCTCTGTCGGTCTGTATTCCTCCTCGCTGTCTTTGACTGTTAATTTTTCTTTTAATGTTAATTGTGCCTGTCACGTTTTTTTTCCCCATATATATCACTCCAATTGTGTTGTGTTCACGTGTGTTTGGAGATGTAAAGAATTCTACAGGAGTGGTTCATACAGTCAGGTAGATAGTGAGTAGAGACAGAAGGCCCATCTAACACCGAACTGAAGCACCAGGATCCAGTTAAACATGCTTTCATTTATTTTCTTTTGCGCAATATAAAGTACCGTTAGTCGAGCCCATTTCTATGTTGACGCACTTAGACTACGTCCTAGCCTCGTAAATATAACTTAAGGTCAACTAGAAATATGGAGTCACATTTACCTTGAAACAAGCAGAATGGCTCTGAGGCGCACGTGCATTACTGTTCAGATGCCAGGGGGGAAGAGAGAGCAGAAGTTCATATGATTAGTTTATGTAGCTTTTGCCCGAGTCTGAATTCAATAACCGTGGTGTGGCACGGCATTGGCACTTACTGCTTCTGCAGTGAGAGAACGCCAGGCACTGGACATTATGAAGGTCTGATTCATTAGTGACATGCTCGGGAAGTGGGGGCTGGGGGGGGGGGGGGGGGGGGGGGGGGGGGTTTGGGAGATGTGAGGAGTGGGGTGAGTGGGGGTGAGAGGGGAGCGCGGGAGGCTAAGAATGGTCGCCTCATCCTGCAGTCCATCGAGGGGGCCGTTGATGGTTTTATCATCCTCAAGCCTTCCTGACACTTGACCTCACGCTTTAGAACAAGGCGATCGCTGTAACTTAAGACTGACCATTGAAATCGCCCGTGTCCCTGTGTGTTGTGTGCGTGCGTGCGCGTGCGTGCGCGCGTGCGTGTGTGCGTGTATGTGTGTGTGTGTGTGTGGCTCCTATGTGTATCACTCTGTTATAATTACATGATTGTGTAATTGATTGATTTCTAATTTCTGATCTACCACATCCCATTTTTTAGTTCCTACAGTTCCTACCTTTTCCTACCCCTCCTCGTATTTTCCTTTAAGTGAAAGTAACTACAATCGGTAACACATATGGTGAGCACGTACGTTTTTCTTTTCAATGTATTATTTGTCTGGCGATACCACAAAAGTGCATATATATATCCATTGAATTTTAAAACGATACCTGCAATAGTAGCAGCAGGGAACAGCGGCAGCAGGGGTATACCTAGTAGCAGCAGCAGTAGCAGTAGTAGCAACCACAGTAACAACAACAACGAAGTGCAAAG
>JADBJO010010158.1:15000-20280 GCA_016801955.1 Conus betulinus
GTGTAGCCATGGTGTCTGGCATAACCCCAGTTTCTGGCATAGCCACGGAGCATGGTTTAGCCACAGTCTGTAGTGTAACCATGGTTCCAGTCCTATGATAAGGAGAACTTGGTCTGTAGGCGATTAGCTGAGTGGCTGTTTTGTCAAGTCCACACATTTACCCTCTTATCTTTCAGAAGAGGTATGAGAACTCAGCCAGCAAAGTTTTCTCTATGGTAGGGTTTCTTCTATGACTATCAAACTCCTTTTGTTTAAAGGCTGAGTTAAGCTTACCAAAGGGTTGGAGATAGTAATACAATGCTACACAGTTTCAGTCAAATAACTATTCAATGTTTCTTATGAATTAAATCACATCAAGTTTGGGCTACACTTAGTCCAAGTACACATGTGGTGTAGACTTAAAGTTACACACTACAAATCATTTCAAACAACCACTGGTACTTATACATCAGTTTAGCAGTTTTCCCCTAGTAAAGGCATACTGTTTTTCTGATTTAAAATTAGCATTCAGTTATCATCTTAACAGATGGAATTGCATACTGGCAAAAGTCAAGTTGAACACAAAGAATTGTGGTCAGATTGTTAACAACGAATCATAACCACATGGTGAGAGCTTTTGCTGTATGTTGGCAAGTAAACTACCACACAGAATAGTCATTCATCAGTTTGCTAAATGTCAACAAGTATTTGTACAAAGTTACAATGTTAACCCACACAGCAAAAACAAAATCAATGCATAGGATCGAAAACGTAAAACATATTTTCAACTCACTTTTTCCTGGGATGAATCAGTGATTTAGATTTGGGATCAAGAAGTAGGAGGTCATCAGGCCTTATCTCTGGTCGCCCCTTCGTCTTTCACTGGTCTGATCCAAAGGCACTCTTGAGAGGTTAGTGAGCCTCAGGGACTATGTGTCCCATCTTAAACTCTAGACCATCAAATCAGATCTCTCATCTGACTGACAGGGTGTCAATCAAAACACTGCGAGTAAGAGGGGGAGGGATCTACTCCCACCATCATTCGCGTCAGAAAGTGTTTGAACTTCGCCGGCGCCTTTGCGCTGAGATCAACGGCCGGTAAATTTATGCGGCCATTTTGAGCAAATAGAAATGAGTGAGGCGCTTGTCCCAATCAACGTCATCATCCCCCACTGGCCCACAACTGTCTGCATGCGAAGATTAAAGAGAAGGGGGGTGGGGATGGGGTGTGTGGTGGAGAGATCGGCAACATGCCTTTGCGTTAAGGGATAGGAGGAGGGGGGGGGGGGGGGGTGAAGATAGCAGTGGGGAAAGAGGGGGGGGTGAGACTGGCAATTGTTACAATGCAATGAAAATTTTCCTGCAGCGTCATGCACCCCATTTGGGAGTGAGTGAGGGTTGAAAGGGGAAGGGAGAAGGAGTCATGCGCCCCCATGACGTAAACTTTCTCTTGTAACTGATCGTGTTAAGCATTGGGGGGGGGGTGGGGCGTAGGGGGGGGGGGTGGGGGGGGGGGGGGGAGGAGGGGGAGGTGGGGTGGATAGGGGGAGGTGGGTGGTGATGTGGGAGGAATGGGGGTGGAGGAGGGGGGGGTGGGGTGGAGTGTAGCGGGGCGAGTGGTTCCTAGTTTTGATATCTGTTCAGATATCTGTTCTTTTTTCAATTTTGGGTTTGAGGGGTGGGGCCGATCGATGGGTTTGCCAAGGTTTTTCGTTACAGAGATTATGGTCTTTAGATCCTAGCCTACTGCGTTCAATACAACAAAATGTATAAGTGATGTAAAAACCTAGGAAAAACAAAAAAAACATAGGTCTTTAGGAATACTGCCGACTGCGTCAATTTTCAAACAAATGTAAGTGATGTAAAGAACGAACATAACTCACAGTCTCCTTCAAAATCGTTAACAGTGACGCCAGATGGCAAAGGGGTCGTAGGGGTAAACCAAGTGGTCAAAAAGCCAAGAAACATTCGTCCATCACCCTGCTTACCGCACTCTGTACACATGTTTCCTTCTGCAAATGAACATTTCTACATGACTCGATTTTATTGCCTTCTTTTGAGCCCAGTTCGTCATATAAGGATTGGGGGTGGGGGGGTGGGGGTGGAACCCGGGATGGTGTGGGTGTGGGTAGGAATGAGGGGGGAGGGTGGGATTGTCCAAAGGCATAAACTTTCGTCAATATTTGATTCCACACATGTTTCTTTGTCGGTCTTTCAATACTGACATTATAGATAGATCAGTATCTTTTAAATTATCAAATGCTACGTATCAAAATGATGTTTGTATTGTTGTATTTCTTTTATTCTTTTTCTTTTTTTTTCAATGTTCAATAGAAACCATGCATTATTGCTCTTTTTCCTCATTCATAGAGGATTGCCTATTGGATTTTCAATTGCGTCGTATGTGTTGTATGCTGATATAATTTTTCTTCAGCATTCTCTACGCAAAAAAAAAAAAAAAAACACACACACAAAAAAAACAAAAAACCAAAACAAAAAAAAAAAAACAACAACACAACAAGCACAGCAATACCAGTACGTCTTTTTGGATATGGCGGCCATATCCTGTCTAATCTCGGACTATTTATATCACCGTGAAAAGTCTCGCTGTCACACCTACTCGTCTTCCTCAGCATCATTTCGTTTATCGACTCCTCAATACAGAAACTTGGTAACCGAAAAGAATACTCTTGAAAGGCCAATTGAAGCAACATTGAAGGAAACCTCCTTTCCATCCAATAAGGACAAATCCCAACAGAAGATCATGGAAAGACCCTTATCTCTGTCATCCTCGTGTTTGACTGTCCTGAATGGTGGTCATTCAGGACCAGTGGGAATTGGGTGATGGGGAGGTTTGGGGGACGCGGGAATTAGGAGGAAAGGCTTTACCCATGGAATGACCAGTGTGAGAGAATTACAACGTATCCTGGTCTTAGGGCTAATAATGTTAGAGAGAGAGAAAAGTAGAAGAGAGGAGAAAGGATATAGAGTGATAGAGAGAGAGAGAGAGAGAGAGATAGAGCACGAGAGAGAGAGAGACAGAGAGACTGATTGATTTTTTTATCTTTAAATATACGCTATGATGAAGATTTTTAGATTTTTTCGCCAAAGCTAGTATTACAAACTATTCAAACTGCCATTGGCCACGCATACATTATGTGAGAGGAGCGAGAGAGAGCTGAGATAGAGAGAGAGAGAGAGATAGGATAGAGAGAGAGAGGGAGAGACAGAGACAGAGACAGAGACAGAAGAAACGACAGAGAGAGAGAGAGTGCGGTTGGAGGTGGGGGTGGAACTAAAGACTCAGATCAAATGATCCTCTTCCTCGAAAAGGCCATAACCCCTTAGAATGAATATACACATTATAAATCATGTCGCAAAAACTGAATCTTGGCATTGTTTAATGTTACATACAAATTTGCTTTTGAAATGATTTACATAAATTAATCAACTGTTTTATTAGCCGAATTCTAATTTGATGATGACATTAACAACATTAATTTGAATTGTCAAGGATTTATGAAAGAGATGACAAAGAATGTTCCCTGAGCAAAGCAGAACATTACAACATATAGTTGATAGAAGAAAAGAAACTAAAAGGTACCTAATTTTGTTTAGTTGTCGTTCGGCTTTGTAGACAAAGCGTCCACTACTCGTGACATAAAGAAAACAACGGTATGTCTGGCAATTTTCCTTCCCCACCCCATTCACCTTCATCGACTGGGATCATCACATGGCACACAGCAGAGGCTGATATGAAAGGAAACAATCTTTCCTGTGGGATTCCAGTGATTGGCGAAATGTTTTATGGAGGTGTGTGTTGTGTTGTGGTGTGTGTGTGTGTGTGGGTGTGTGTGTGTGTGTGTGTGTGTTTGGTGTGTGTGTGTGTGAGAGAGAGAGAGAGAGAAGAGAGAGATGTGTGTGTGTGTGTGTGTGTGTGTGTGTGTTGTGTGTGTGTGTGTGGTGTGTGTGTGTGGAGAGGAGAGAGAGAAGAGAGAGAGAGAGTGTGTGTGTGTGTGTTGTGGTGTGAGAGAGAGAGAGAGAGAGAGAGAGAGGAGAGAGAGTGTGTGTGTCTGTGGGTGTGTGTTTGTGTGTGTGGGTGTGGGTTTGGGGTGAGTGTGTTGTGTGTGTGTGTGGTGTGTGTGTGTGAGTGGTGGTGTGTGAGAGAAAGAGAGAAAGAGAGAGATAGAGGTGTGTGTGTGTGTGGTGTGTGTGAGAGAGAGAGAGAGGAGATGGAGAGAGAGAGTGTGATTGTGTGTGTGTGTGTGTGTGTTGTGTGTGTGTGTGTCCTGTGTGTGTGTGTGTGTGTGTGTGTGTGTGTGTGAGAGAGAGAGAGAGAGAGAGAGTGGTGTGTGTGTGTGTGTGTGTGTGTGTGTGTGTTGTGTGTGGTGAGAGAGAGAGAGAGCGAGAGAGAGAGAGAGTGTGTGTGTGTGTGTGTGTGTGTGTGTGTGTGTGTGTGTGGTGTGTGTGAGAAGAGAGAGTGTGTGTGTGTGGTGTGTGTGTGTGTGTGTGGACACTGACACTTTTTTGACATTTATTGACCTTGGCCTAACTAGCCCTTATGTCAAGGGGTGTACACTGTCTTTGTAAACTTATCAAAGGCGAAAACTAGAAATAATCATCAAATCATAGCTTCACAAATGTAGAAAAATCTTCAACACATATGTGAAAATACCGTGGGCACACACACACACACACACACACACCACACACACACACACACCACACACACACACACACACACACACACACACACACACACACATGCGCGCTCACACATTCTCACTAACATACATACAAAAGTGTGCGTACAAAGCCACATTCCAGCGTCAGGTTTTGCGTCTGCGCTATTCGTTCAATTTTTAAACAGGGCCGGGACAGATCATCGTAAGAAGTAAATAAATTAGTATGTACCTATTGTTTTTTGTCGAAAACGTATTATGTTAATTACTTAGTTTTCTTTTTTCTGATAGAACTGGCCTCTGCTATAAACTTCGCAAGTGATTGGAGCAATTCTTCATCTTCAATGCATAACAATCCACATAGGTCATTGCGGACTGCAACATTTGTTTCGAAAACTTTACATTTACTTCGTAAGTCTTTATACAACTCACAATGAAACAGAAAATGTTCTTCATTTTCCTTGAAGGCATGATTTTTATCTGAGCAAAAGTTACACAAATTGTTAATGTGTTATCGCCATAGTACCATCTCTTATTATTGTTCAGACCAAGAGTTCGGTTTCTAAATCTCACTAACATGCTCCTATGCCACTTAAAATATAGAGAGAGAGAGAGGAGA
>JADBJO010010158.1:22073-29573 GCA_016801955.1 Conus betulinus
GAGAGAGAGGAGAGAGAGTGTGTGTGTGTGCTTGTGTGTGTGTGTGATGTGATGTGTGTGAGAGAGAGAGAGAGAGAGAGAGAGAGAGAGAGAGATGAGAGAGAGAGGAAAGCGGCCTTGAAGAAACCCAGTTGCCAGCACTGCGGCGTCGGGGTGCCAGGTGGAGAGCCACGATGAATTCCTCCCCCTTGGTGTTTGATGATGCGTGGTCCTCACCGAAACGATAAAACAGCTTATGTATGCACCATATTAGGTGGAGGGTGTGTGTGTTTGTGTGCGTGATAGTGTGTGGGTGTGTGTGTGTGTGTGTGTGTGTGTGCTGTGTATGTGTGCTGTTGGTGTGTGAGAGAGAGAGGGAGAGAGAGAGCGATGAAGAGTGTTGTGGCCGTGCGTGACGTGCCGAGTGGTCGGCATGCGCTGAGTTGGAGTGTGTGGTGTGTGTGTGCTCGTGTGTGATGTGTGTGTGTGTGTTGTTTGAGTCGGTAGTCTGCATGGGCACAATAACAGCGTTATGTATGATTAATTGGGAGGACGTGTGTGGGGTGTGTTGTGTGTGTGTGTGTGGGTGTGTGCGTGTCGTGTGTGTGGCGTGTGTTTGTAGTGTGTGTGTGGGTGTGTGTTGTGTGTGTGAGTAGTGTGTGTGTGTGTAGTGTGCTTTGGTGACGGTGGCCTCACGAATCGATAATAGCTTCTGTCTATTAAATTAGAGGCCAGAGCAGAGAGAGGGAGAGATAGAGAGGAGAGCCTTTCTAGAGGGGGGGACGAGAGAGAGAGAGAGAGAGAGAGAAAGAAGTGTGGGTGTGTGTGTGTGTGTGTGTGTGTGGTCGTGGGTGTGTGTGAGAGAGAGAGAGAGAGGGATGAGAGAGAAGAGAGAGAGAGCGAAGAGTTTGTTTGTGTGGGCCGTGTGTGTTTGTGTGTGTGTGTATGTGTGTTGTGTGTGTGTGTGCGTGTGTGTGTGTGTGTGCGTGCGTGCGTTGAGTGAGCTGCGTGAGCTGCGTAGTGTGTGTGACGATATATTGCAGAAGCATTAAAGATACGTGCAGAGATTATATCACCAATTAGGACTTACGACGTTCAATGGGAAAATGAATGCTGCAGGAAGTAGTAACATATTTTGGTTATCGTATTTACATATTTACTTCTATGAATAATATTAAACCGGATGGTATACTGGCCTATTTTGCTTGGATTTCATGCTTTCAATCGATTGAGTTTATTTTATGGTGTTACTTTGTTTTGCTATCTGATTATTTTGTTCTGTACCCCCGTGTCACTAAGGCTGTATAGCTAATGACCTTAAACATGTTCAGTGTTCAGTGTTCCTGCAGACTGCAGTCTGAGTGGAACTCAGACAGGATCAGCATACGTGTTACCATGTATAGGGGTGTCAGGACGACGACAATAACAAACAGCAACAACAACAAACAAACAGTAACAACAACAACAACAAAATGTATGAACTACAGATCTATGTGAAGAAAGCGTACCTGTATGTCGCTGGTTTCTCCGAAACGAAATGTGAACAAAGGACTATAGTCACCGACCATCTTCCGTTTGTTTAAAGCGGGGGGACACAGGTAATGTGGATTTCTTTTTCTCTTCCATGCCGATCGAAATGCGTTCTCCTGAATACATTTTCATCTGCCAGCTTTCCTGCCGATTGTCTGTCTTTGATCACTCATCCTTGTGTCTCGTCTGTCTTTTTAGGTATCCCCCCTCCCTCCCCTCTGTCTGTCTTTCCGATTGTGTGTGCTTTCCTTTTTGCCTTTCTTTCTGTTTACTTCTCCATTTCTTTTTCGTGCCTGCCACAAAAGTTTGCAACCCCCCCCCCCCCCCCCCCTCCCTTTTCCTCCTTCAGAAAGTCAGGAAAAAACGAGATAGTGCTAAGCAGGAGAGGGACAGAGGCATTGAGAACGACTGATGCGTCTAGCGCCAGGGAGCGGAAATTGATAAAATGTCAATTCAGGAGCAGACCACTGCAAGAAATTGAGACGAATCGACCATACTGCCGTGTGACGTCCGATGTGGTTCGGTGTAGTAGGACTTTGAAAAACTCTCTCTTCTCTTCTCTCACTCTGTGTCTGTCTCTCTGTCTCTGTGTGAGTCGAATTTTGGTTGTCTCTAAAACTCAATGTCAATGTTGAGTCGATTTTTGGGTGTGAAAACTGCCCAATGTTGAGAAAAATGTTGGATGAATTGCAAACAATGGCAAGACAATTGAATGAGAAGAACAGTATTACTGGAGATTGTAAATAAATTGTTTGAGGGCTATTTTACTGACGATAACGTAATCTTTTTTTTGCTAGCCGCCATTGCAAAAAAAAAATTGGAAAAAAAAAAAAACTGCTTTTGCAATTCTTGGTGTAAAGAAAGAAAAGATCATTAACGATGGCATGTTCCCCTTTAACTGCTCCAGAGGATATAGTTTATAAATTCGTCGGAAGCACACATTCTTCTATATGGGCTAAATTTCGCTGAGGCGCTATATTTCATAATTGGAATGAAATAGGCCGGTTTTGTTCCTTTGTTTATAAAAGGGTTATGAACTGAATTTATCAATTCAGCAATATGGAAAGACACAGTGCTTACTGTCGCTTACAGGCTTCGAGCTGGTTATTCTTTTTTTTCTTTTTTTTTTTTGTTAGACAGTGGTTTGATTTTGATGTCGGACGTAAACAGTATGGTTACCAACAGCTTACAACACGCAACTGCCATTGTTGATACGATGTCAGTTCGATTTAAGAGTAGCAATGCGGTGGTTGCAAGGGAGAGAAATTTCTGTGGTAAAAGAGAGTCGGTTCACGAGGGTGGAGCAATGCCCTGTAATCAATAACAACAAGTGCTCTGATGATACATAGAGGTTTCTACCTATTAGGACAACGATACTCTGTAAGGTATTATAATAGGAATATTGAACACTGATTCTCTTTGTTTATTTCTCAAGTGTTTTGGCAATAGACTCCAGCAAATCGTACTGTTTTGTCTGAATTAAGGGCCTCAGGTTAACTGTCATCCACTGTGAAAAACGTACATCTTTATGCCATGAAAAAAGTTTTCGAGGGTCGGGGTAGAACAAATAGCCTAATGATCTTTTTAATGGGTGAAACAGTTCTTGATATATTCGGTTTCAGTTGTTAATTGCGTCCTGCTCTTGGCTAAAATAGTTACACAGGGACAACAAGAGGATACCTCACAAGACTTGCAATATGATGCTTCACTCAATCCCAGAGGGAACAAAAAGGTGTAAACAGGCAAAATGCCTAATGAGTTTATTAATGGTGAAACAATTCCGAGTATATTTAGTTTGGTGGTTGAATGCGTACACTATAGGTTAAATAGTTACAAACAGACAGCGATAAGATGCCCCAACAAGCTTGCAGTATGCTGTTTGACTTGAATGCCGAAGGAAAAAAAAAAAAAAAAAAACAGTGAGTGTAAAGTGTGTTTTCGTCGTTTGTAGTATGTGTTCAGTTTTGTTTTTTTATAAATTACGGTCTTTGAAATGCATCTAAAATGTATGTCTTTTTGTGTCATGATTGTTCGAGTGTTTTGCCTGACTAAATCGTAGAAGGGGCGAAAAACTAGTTAAAATTAATGTGATATTAGTGATCTGAACATTACGTACCCCTTAAGAGGGGATTCAAAAGCAGACTTGCTATTTCAAAGAATTATAGATGGATGACTTGCATGATTTTGTTTCTTTGTTTCTGTGTTTGTATGCTTTGTGTGTTGCATGCATTGCATTCCTGACTTGGGATATACTTACTAATTAAAGCCTATCAATCATGGGCAAATCGATCTTTATGCTGTCCTTAACTTCTGCCGAGGAAAAAAAAAAAAAGAAAAAAAAAAAAAAAAAAAAGAAACAGCATTTATTTTCATGAATTGTAATGCAGGTAACCGCGTGTGGAAATAGCTGTATCATGGGCAGAATGACATGTTTGTATTGCCTTCAGTTTTTTCGGAACTGCCACGCTGTTCAAGAAACATGTTTGTATTGCCTTCAGCATTCTCGGAACTGCCACGCTGTTCAAGAAACATGATTGTATTGCCTTCAGCATTCTCGAACTGCCACGCTGTTCAAGAAACATGTTTGTATTGCCTTCAGCATTCTCGGAACTGCCACGCTGTTAAAGAATCATGTTTGCTGTGACATACTGCGAGTTCGAATCACTTCGCTCTACGATGGCGAGGTAAGGCTGGGGGGTTAGAGGTTCTTTTTAGATAAATTCCTTCTTCGCACGCTCATAGGATTTTATCACTCATTACATTCCTGTTACGTAACGTTGGGTATGGGTGTTCAGCCTAGATGTAACCCATGCAGGTGGGCATGTTAGAAACATTAGGAAAGAATACTAATCAAAATGGTTGTCCATAGAAAATGAACTGACAGACCTAAGCAAGGACAGAGAGAGACAGAGAAAGACAGACGGTATGCATATCTTTCTATAAGAATGTTAACTCTGTTGAGGAGGGTTAGGAAAATTAAAATAGTCTCTCTGCGAAGAAGGGAAATCAACGTAATGATATGTGCGCTCCTGAATTTCACCTACACTACCAGAGTACTAACTTCTGCAATCGTTGTCTAGTAGCTTTGGAAATGCGAAAGAAACAACGTTGGGATGGGAGAGGTACATTTCAGATTCACGCAGAAAATAACTATATAATGTCCTACCTTGTGTGGTCAAGAAAAAAACACGTGGCTCTCTCAAAGCAACCATGTCACCTCAGCCTTCTGTTTCACCTTCGGATTATTTTACAACAGACACTTCCTTCGCAGAAATGACATTTTTTTTTGTTCATTGGTGGTAATATTCGAGTTAAGAAAAAATATATCCAGTATTGTGCAAGTTTGTACACACTTCACTGCATTTTACTCTGTATATTCATTTGCGGATTATATTCTGTGTGTGCGCGTTTGACATTATAATACGATATGTGGCACACTGTTGAAATGAACATAAAAAACTGGATATGTGTGTCATTTTTTTTAAAAATGTCTCTCTACATTTACATCAATTCTGAATTTATTTTGGAATCATGCTATTTATTATACACTTTGGTCTAAGTCATTAGGCCGAGAGAAATGATATATCATTTATTCTAGTTTTATATGGTGCTAGAAATGAAATAACCGTTCACAAGTATGTGGTATTTTCACCATCACTGGGAGAATATAACAAACTAACAGTCTTGTAAGGCAGCCAGCAGAGTGTAAAAGAGAAAAAAAAAGTACTCTCAAGAAAGAACTAACAGAAAAATAAGAGAAAAAAAGAGAAAAAAAAAAAAAAAAAAAAAAAAAAAAAGAAAGAAAAGAAAAGAAAAGAAAAAAAGTAAATATTTGAAATTACACTCAAGTAGTCACAAAGACGAAGGGGAAGTAAAACAAAAATGTGCAAGCAGCTTGAACGCACATTTTTTTTTTTTTTTTTTTTTAAATCCAAGCATTCTCAGGTCTAAGAATACTATACACTAGACTTTTTTGGATCTCCACAGTGAGGTTACTCCGCCCACTAGCTGACAGTATAATTACAAGGAACAAACAAGCAGTGTGGAAATGAGCGGAGAAACAAACAACCAAACAAACAAAACAACCAAACAAAGAATTACATTTTCTCTGTGCATCATGCAAGGCGACTTACAGAGAACGAGGACAAAAAAGAAGTGGTGAGAGGAATGGAAAGAAGTGGGAAAGGGAAGAGAGGAAGAAGAGGATGTAGACGTGTAAATTGCACCCTTCCTGATGTCTATAGATCTCTCTTTCTCCATGTCTGTCTGTCTGTCTGTCTGTCTGTCTGTCTGTCTCATTCTCTCTCTCCCCTCTCTCTCTCTCTCTCTCTCTCTCTCTCTCTCTCACTCTCTCTCTCTCTCTCTCTCTCTGCTTCCATGCGTGCGTTCGTGCGTCCACGCGGATAAGTGGGTAAGTGGGTAAGCGCGCGCGCGCGCGCGCGCGCGCGTGTGTGTGTGTTGTGTGTGTGTGTGTGTGTGTGTGTTTTGTGTGTTCGTCTCTATGAATGTACCTCCGTGGGAGGGGGGAGTGGAGGAGAAACCGGAGAAGGGACATACCATTCCCCAAATTTCTGTAAACTCCCAGATGATTAATACAAGCTACTGGGGTTGTTCTCCTAATAGGGAGGATATTGTGCCGCTTGGAGACAAGCCGATTGTGCGAGTACGAGCAGTTTAATGTGGACCCCTCTCGCCAACATCTGAGCGTAAACTAACAGTAATGCTCACTCCCTTCAGGATGCAGGATACTCATTCTTCTCCTGATCCCCGCGCGCACGTGACGCGTGTTAGTCAACTGCTTTAATTACAAAACATTCATGTGTGCCCCAAAACAAGCTCAAACTGCTCAATTTAGAACTGCTGTAAGGATACGTTTGCTGTTGTTAGCGTAGTAGGGGCCTGTTACCCATACAAAATATCACCAGTGCACAAATGTCTCAATTGTGACATTTTGTGCCAGTTGTGGACATTTTGTGCAGTGAAGGACTGCACAAAATGTCACAACACGCAGTTGTGACAGTTTGTACTCCCATACCCCATTTTTCGAATTCACTCTTTTGTGCAGTGGTGACATTTTCGTGCGGTAACAGGGATGTTACCGCACAAAATGTCACCACTGCACAAAATGTCACAGTGACGTTTTGTGCGGATACAGTTATTCACTGCATAAATTGTCACAATTTGCACAAAAATGTTAAAATTGTGACATTGTGTGCATCTGTATGCTTTTTCTTTTAAAAATCACAAATTGTCACAACTCTCTCTCTTATCTGTGTGTGTGTGTGTGTGTGGGGGGGGGGGGAGGGGGGTGATCGATGGGTAAATATACTCTAGGAAGTCCACGGTTTGTGTGTGTGTGTGTGTGTGTGTGTGTGTGTGTGTGTGTGTGTGTGTGTGTGTTCAATTTGGCTTGCAATTCATAATTTCAGTTTTGTATATAATACATACTTTTAGTCTGTATTCCCTGCATATGTTACGACGTGACAGCCCAGACGAGACAGCTTATGTTTGGTTGATGAAGCTAATAGACACAACCTGATTTCTCTGGGTTGTTGTCAGTTGTTGTCCCGAAGCCAATGCACCTGTGTAGCAAGCTTTGAAAAATGTAGCTTGAAAGATGTGGAAAAATATTGCAGGAAAAAGGAGGCGAGTGTTCAACGATCAGAGTGGCCTTGATTTTTTTTTTTTTTTTTTTTTTTTTTTTTTTTGCGAGCCGTATCAGCATACCTTACCTAATCAACGAACAAATTTGAGAAGGCTGTCTTAAGTGGTTGAAGAGACATTGCCACAAATGTCCTTTTTGGCCGACGTGGGACACACCACACACACACCACACACACACACACACACACACACACACACACCACACAGAGAGAGAGAGAGAGAGAGAGAGAGAGAGAGAGAGAGAGAGAGAGGGAGGAACAGAAACGAACGAACTAAATAGTCTCCTCGAATTCTTGAAAGCGACGGACTAACAAGGCTGACAGAGGT
>JADBJO010010158.1:34573-39573 GCA_016801955.1 Conus betulinus
TACTCCTGTGGACGCTGCCTGTATATACAGGCAGTGGAGTTTTGTGTGTATTAACATCTTTTTAAATCCCGCCATTAAGACAGCCATACTCCATCTTCGGGGAAGTGCATGCTATGTGTAACGTGTCATCCATACCAACGGCCCAAAATGGCCTTCTCTTCCGAAAGTTGGTGATGGGATTTTACGTGAGTGTGTGCAAGATGTTATGCGTGCGTTCACACACGTAATTTATATCATTTTTATCTCTCTCTCTCTCTCTCTCTCTCTCTCTCTCTCTCTCTCTCTCTCTCTCTCTCTCTCTCTCTCTCTCTCTCTCTCTCTCTCTCTCTCTCATAATTGACATTGACCAGATATTTTAATTTCCAGTAAGTGCTATCACAGTATCCGTTGCACTTTCTTTCTTCATATGCTGTTTTTCTTCACTGAATTTTTTCAATCCATTCTCTAGCCTTCGGGTATGAGATACAGTAGACAATTCATAGTTTCAAAACCTTTGATTCGGAGTATTCGTCTCACAAAATAGAGCTGTTAATCTTAATAGTAACAAAACCGAAGATTTGAGCAGAAATACAATATTAGCATCAAACTTGATGTTGCGATTAAAACATTGTAAGATCCATTTTCTCACATATGACATACATCATATAGAGGAATTTGGATTTCAATTAAACATCTTCTCGGTTCAAGAAATCATGGACAGGGGAATAAAACTTTGTTTAAATCTGACACTTCTGCATTTAACCGATCGATATCTTCGTCCTGACTGAAGAAGGTCATACTGATTTGCAAGGACGTGGGTCTGGTCACACGTAATCTTCTTCGCTTTACGCTTTAAACAACACGGCACCTGTATAGCTCACTCAGACTTTTTTGTCTCTCACCAACGATTTTTCCTCCCCACGTTCACCACTTTCTCAAGCACATTTCTGCTCTTCACAGTCAACCCACCATACCACACATAAATGAGAAAGTTAGAACAGATTCCAAGAAGCATGAATAAAATGTCCGAAGAATGTCAGTATTCACATGAAATGATCGCAGCTTGCGAAGACAATATAATCTGGTTTGACATTTTTTGTGGACATACTCAACATGGGATTTAAAATTCAGCTTATTATCTATAAAAGTTCCTAAATATTTGTATGATTCAACACGTTCTACTTCAGCACCTTTGATAAAAAGTGGTGGTACAGCTTTTGGATTCTTTCTAAAATCAATCAACATTTCTTTCGTTTTTTGTTACATTCAGATCAAGATAGTTATGATCGCACCAGTCAACAAACACACACGCACACACACACACAACACACACGCACGCACGCACGCAGCACACACGGACGCACGCACGCACGCACGCATACACACACACACACACACACACACACACACACACACACACACACACACACACACACAGAGAAGCCGCAAGAATATCAATAACACAACAGAAGTGACTGTACAGTAAACGTGGATCAAACTGGCAGAAGTGAAGTATACTTTCCGAAAAAAAAATGACATAAGACAAAATAACGAACAAACACCACGAACAATTAAAGAGAGAGAGAGAGAGAGAGAGAGAGAGAGAGGGGTGGGGGTGGGGGTGGGGGGGTGGGGGGTATTTGACTGCACAGGGCCACGTAACTCTGCATTTACTTTATTAGATTTGCTTGGCATTAATCTGTGATTTCTGGGGTCAGAGTGACAGTGTGATTCTCCACATCCCACACCATCTGATCTCTCTGTGGATTTGCGTCGTGGTGTTTACACACACACACACACACACACACACAACACACACACCACACACACACACACACACACACACATTCAGAGAGAGAGAGAGAGAGAGAGAGAGAGAGAGAGAGAGAGAGAGAGAGCTTGTTTTTATGTCTACTGTAAAAGATACAACCTCACGACATGTTTGTTCCCTTTATTTTGTTAGATTGAGTGCACCTCTCTGTCTCGCTCGCTCTCTCTCTCTCTCTCTCTCTCTCTCTCTCTCTCTCTCTCTCGCTCTTACTCTCTCCCGAGCGCGCGCGCGCGCTTGTTTGTGTGTGTGTGTGTGTGTGTGTGTGTGTGTGTGTGTGTGTGTGTGTGTGTGTGTGTGTGTGTGTGTGCAAAATTACGGAGCAAAAATAGCCACAAAACTAATAGAACATGGGGATGTCGAGAATGCAGTCTGTCATGCTGACCTCAGAAAACTCAGATTAATGTCGATGTTAACCTAATTAAGCAAATAGCGATGTTTCGTGTCTCTTTGCTCTCTCTCTCTCTCTCTCTGTCTTAGTCGCTAGTCATACTTAGTCCCTTAACGGGGCAAGGGCTGTTACCGGATGAAAAAAAAGCATGTGTTTGCTTATCTGTTACCCTTCACGAACATACATAGCTAGGCAAGAAGTTAAGTTTCTTTTTTTTTTCTTTTGCTGCCTGAATCATCAAATCATAGCAAACACATGTTACATAACAAGCATAAACAGGCACATCATAAAGTTCTCGCCACCACTAAATGGCGCACAACTACACTAGATACTATATTCTTACATCAAACCAAAGCTGGCATCCACAGCAGTGTCACCACAAACAGTCTATGCACTTGGCTGCGTCTGACCCTATTCACACAGTCCTCACGCAGTACAGAAACCACTCACGGGAACTGTTCGTGGAGTCCTTCGAGGAACTCCCACACAACAGAAGAACACACGTCGACTCGATGGAAAGCGAAACCGCCCACGGAAGTAGCTCGTGGAGTCCTTCTAGGGACTCCCACGAACCGAAGAAGTACAAGTCGTCGTCCCAGCGAACTCTGAAGCCCTTTCACACACCAGCTTGTTGCTGACCACACGGACAGCCTCTCAACACCCCCACACGGCGGAGACAGCGGCTGGGCTCATGCTGCACCTCACACCCGGTTGGCAGTGCACACACGATGTCTACTGACCCTCGGTCAGTCTCTTCACACCCCCACAGGGCAGAGACGGTGGCTGGGCACGGGCTGACCCCACACCCGGAAGGCGGGCAGTTCAAGGTCGGACACGGGGGCCTCACCGACACCTGCCTGCCAACGAGGACACACCTTCAGTCTCCCTTCGGCTTACTGTACGTGTTGCTTGGCCGGTAGCTCTTCGGAGACTGAAGGGAAAATCCGCGCTCACCCGACATACACAGAACGCCGATGAGTATCCGCAAGTTAAACAGGTCAACTGGGTCAAACGTGTCCCCAAAATTTGGGACCGGACGAAATATGGTCTGTCACAATACTTCCCCTCCTTAAAAAAGAAGACAAAGACCGATTTTTTTTTTTTTTTTTTTTTTTTTTTTTTTTGAGAAGAAGTAAGCAAACAGCCGAATCCAAAAATGCAGAAATCACACATCAAAACACTTAAGAAAACCGCAGTGGACGCAAATAAAGTCATTTATTAAGGGACCAGCTGATTCTCATATGAACAGGAGAGAAGATCAGCGAAAGCATTCGATGAACCTGGAACCGGCTGGACTTCGAACGAGAACTCCTGCAGCGATAACGCCCATCGCATGATTCTGGAATTCTTGAAGTTTAACATTCGGAGGTGCGTCAGGGGACGATGATCCGTCTGCAGGATAAAGCTGACTCCCCAAAGGAATCTAACAAACTTCTGTACAGCCCAGACAATGGCTGAAGACTCCCTCTCAATAGTATTGTACGCCTTCTCACGATCCAGCAACTTTCGGACTGCGAACACGACTGGGAGAAGAACATCATCACTTTCCTGAAGCAACACAGCACCCAAAACAGCAGGACTAGCATCAGTCCTGAAAACAAAAGGATTACCCAACATAGGTATCAACAACACAGGTGCAGAAGACAAGATACCCTGAATCTTCCTTTAAAGCTTCAGCACAAAGAAAGTCGTCCAAGAAATACACTTTCCAGCACGACCAGCATCTTTGATTGAAACGACACTGGGGCACTCTCTCTTCGGAGACCGAAGGGAAATCCTCGCTCACCCGACTTACACAAAACGCAGGAGAGTAACTGTAGGGTAAACAGGTCAACCAGTTTATCAGGTTTACATGTTCGGGTCATACGTGTCCCCAGAATTTGGGACAGACGAAATATGGTCTGTCACACACATCCATTTTGATTTGTATTTTTTAACGTTGGTGGGCAAATTTTAATTTAGCGCCCACCTTAACTAGTTACGTTTAGGCTTAACATGCATTCGCACGTTAAATAATATGCTACACGGAGATACACATTTTATGAATGTTGGTAAAGGGGGCTTATTTAACAATACAATGGACCTCCAAGAACACAGACGAGTGTAATTCAAACTCACAGTATTTTCACAGCAAATATGTTTCTTTAACACAGTGGCATTTAAAAACACAATAAGGTCAATACATACATATCACTGTGGCTGTCATACAGCTATTTCCATATGTTTACATGCTTACAATGACATTTTTTTTCTCGCACGTTACCGACAGCAACACGGCCGATTTGTTCATAGTATTAAGCTCAGTAAGTATGTCCCAAAAAGCAGAAATACAAGGGATGCAATAAAACAGCAATAGCATCAACAACAACAACACAACAACAACACAACAACAGCAACAACAACAACATACAAGTCATTCTGTAATTCTCTGCAAAGAAGACATAGCAGATGAATACCATCGACAATTGTGTATCTCTTATGGGGGACACTTTGTCAAACAGCAAGCCTATGTTTTTGCAGCCTTAAGTTCTTATGTTTATCTGTTTCAAGAAGTAGATAGTGGCATAATCATTGATTGTACATTATCTCTAAAATATTTCATTGTTTGTAAGGGTTCAATCAGGCAGCGTTTGCCTTGGGTACTCAAAAATCATGACAAAAACATACATAAGATATAGGTACATTTCCAAGACTTTAATTTAATAAAGCAAAACAGAACCCAGATTCGAAGAGAGAAAGAAACACTTTGCACTCAGTTTTTTTTTTTTCCTTTGGCATTCAGATCAAACATCATATTGTTTA
>JADBJO010010158.1:59573-69573 GCA_016801955.1 Conus betulinus
GCTACAGATTACGCCGCGAATGCTTCCGTCACCTATTCTTGGTCTTTCCGGGACTGCGCTGTGCTGGTGCACTCTTATCTCTCTGGTCATTTTCAGATTGCCTCCATTGATGGCTGTACCTTTTCTTCTCCCACAGATTTGCAGTTTGAAGTTCCACAGGGATTTCTTCTGGGATCCATTCTCTTTGTCCTTTACACCCAACCTGTCTCTATAACATTTTTGTCTCAATGCACGATGTCTCACCATAGGTTTTCGTTCGTTACTGAAAGCTCAGAACAAAATACAGCCACGTAATTTCCAGATGTTTTTGTATGACTCGTGTTGCTTATTTCCATGATTCAGGTCACTGCCTTCCTGTGTACAAACGAATTGATTGTAAACTGATTTTGGCAGAGTTTCAATTTCAAGTGGGATCAAAGTTCCTTTCTGTATCTGAATTCTAGTTCTCTTTTGGCTGCTTCAAGTCATCTTCACACTTTTCACTGACACATATGCTTATTCTATTTTGCTTAATGATTGTGTGGTGTGTGTGTGTGTGTGTGTGTGTGTGGGGGTGTGTTGGGGGTGGGATGTGTGGGTGCGTGCGTGCGCGTGCGCGAACGCGCGCGCGTGTGTGTGTGTGCGTGTATGTGTGTGTGTTGTGTGTGTGTGTGTTGTGTGTGTGTGTGTGCGTGTGAGTGTGTGTTTGTTGTGTGTGTGTGTGTTTGGTGTGTGTGGGGCGCGCGCGCGATCAAGTGTCTGTGTAAGTGTGTGTGCGTGCGTGCGTGCGTGTGCGTGCGTGCGTGCGTGCGTGCGTGCGTGCGCGCGCCCGCGCGCGCGCGGTGTGGTGTGTGTGTGTGTGTGGTGTGTGTGTGTGGTCCACTATTTTCTGCATGTATGGTTTATTCACCTGTCCTCTTTGAGGCATTTGGTTGTTGGGGGGGTTGGGAGGGAGGGGGAGAGGTTCGTAACAGTTTAATAAAGGACCTGATTGTTGAAATCCCACGACCTACCTGGTGAAGAATGGTACGTAAGGTGCAATGCATGTGTAGCTCTAACCTTTCAGCAGCGTGTCGTTACCTGTAAGGTCTTGTTTATGTATCATTTGTGGCGGCGGCATTTTACAATCTTATGTTATATTCATTGTATTCTTTTATACATTATTATATGTGTATTGTATCATAAAAGTTTTTATAATATCTTGTATTGCTCGCATCATTTAATGCTTTATATAAATTTACGTTATGTATATAAATAATGATATCTTTTATTCATATTACTTATGTTATGTTAGATCATAATTCTATTGTGCCCTACCATGCCAATCATATGGCAAATCATACATCTTACCTTATAGTCCTTTATCGTTCACAACATCTTGATATTTATTTATATTTGATTTTTCTTTTTTTATTATTTTGTTCTATATGTTATCTTTATATTTTTATTATATTGTTTGTTGGTAGTTTATTTTTTATTATTTTTTATTTTTTATTTTATTTTTATATTATAAAAATAAATCTTTATTTAAATTTTTTTAATTTTATTAAATTAATATTTTTTATATATATTTTTTTTTTTTTTGTATTTTTATTGGTTATATTTTTAACAAAATTATATATTATAATTTATTATAGTTTTTTTAAATTATTAAATTATTATTATTTTTTTTATTATTTATTTTTAATTAAATGATTAAATCTATTAAATTTTTTAATTTTTTTATTTTTTATATTCAATTATTATTATTTAAATGATTACATAAATTTTTTTTATTAAAGTTTATTTTATTTTATATTATTTATTTTTTTTATTTTTTAAAATTTTCATTTTTATTACTTTTTTTTATATGTTTTATTTTATTAAATTATTTTTAATGAATTTTCTAATTTCATTTAAAATTTTTTATTTAGTATTTTTTTATTTTTATGAATTTTTTAAATTGTTGATTTTGATTTTTTTTTGTATTTTAATTTTATTTTATTGTCTTAATATTAAATTTTATTTTAATTTTATTTTGTTTTTTTTTTAATTTTCTTATTTATTTTTATTTTTATTATTCTTATTATTTTATTTTATTTTTATTTTAATTTTTTTATTTTTTTTGTCCACCCTCTAAACATTATTTTATATAATCTTTTCTATATCATATATCATAGTCCCCAGCATATTATATTACAATCATATTTTTCATCACTTCCCTATTGTTAAGCAACTGGGGTTACTAAATATTAACCGGGTCGGCGGTGGTGCTCGAAACACTGCCTGTGTTCGCTATCTTCTTGTCGGGAACCAAACGTCTACCACGTATTTCTCATAGTCCGAACCCGTGTCTTTGTTGGTCTCCTTCGCTTGCAAGAACACGTTTCGTTCCTTCTGTGTGATGGACCGCACCTGATTTTTCGCTCCTGCATGGTCAGTCAGTCTGCTGTGAACCGACCACTGAAGCCTACCACCACCACCGTCGCGAACAGCTCGACAACGACACAAGCCACGTTTACCCTTGTAGGCGGCAAAGGGGGGCTGTGAGAGGGCGGGGGGGGGTGGTGGGGTGGGGTGGGGTGGGTGGGTGGTTGGGTGGGGTGGGGGGGGGGGGGGGGGGGGGGGGGGGGGGGGGGGGGGGGTTGGGGGGGTGTTGAGAAGGGTCAGATGGAATGTAACCGGGGTCTGGGATGGAGTGACATGGATGTTGGGGGGTGGGTGTGTGAAGAAGGGGGAGGGGGGATTGCGTGTGCACAGGCCATATTGAGTGGTGTCCTCCAGCGATGAGAAAAGTGTTGGTAATTTGAATCACCCCTTCCTGAATCACGCAGCGCCCGCGCGTTCAATATAGGCACGCCTTCCTCCTGCCGGCCTGGTGCATTTTGTACCGAGCGGACAGGATGAGTTGGGGAGGGAGGGGGTGGGGGGTGATAGGGTGTGGGTAGGGATGCCAGAGTAGGTTGGTGAGTTGTGTGGAGATGTTTGAGGTGTAGGGGTTGTGGGGGGAGATTTGGTGGTTCTGCTGATGTGGTGTTGGGGAGAGATGGTGGATGGAAGAGCCGGTTTCTAATGGAGGCTTCTAGGCATAATTTGCGTTTAGATGTGTGTGTGTGTGTGTGTGTTTGTGGTGTGGGGTGTGCTTGTGCGTGCGTAGTTCGTGCGAGGAGCGTGCGTGCCGTGCGTTTGTTGCGTTGCGGGACGTGTGTGTGTGTTGTGTGTGTGTGTGTGTTTGTGTGTGTGTGGTGCGCGCGCCTGCGCGCCGCGACTACGCTTAAGCACATATAGCATGCACAATTAACATCATTTCATCTCTCTCTCTCTACTCCTCTCTCTCCTCCACTCCCATCTCTCTCGTCTCACTCACCTCTCAACTTCTCTCTCTCCCACACACACTCGCCTCTCCCCTCTCTCTGTCGGTCACCACGCAACACAAGCACAACACAACCCACACACACACACACACACACACACACACACACACACACACAACACACACACACAACAGACACAACGACACACACCACAACACACAACACACACGACCCACCCACTACTCGCATCATCACGAAGATAGTTCATTCCCTCGCCCACTAAATCAGTTGATCAACACCAGGACGCGGTGAGCTGTACTAAGCACAGTGACAGACGAGTGCGTTCCCTGGGGAGAGTGGGCAACGGAATAAGCGGAATGACAGACTCACCGGTCTAGACATTACGCTCGGACCACAACGCATCAATTCGGAAGCAGATACTGTTTGCTCGGCTCTTGATAGAGCCGTGTCTGGGTTTTGTGTTTGGGTTACCCATATCGCTCCAACCCCCCACCTTGTCTCTCCACTTTGCCACTCCCTCACCCTAAGGTTTCAAATCAGAAAATTGGCAACATGCCTATAGATATTCACACCTGGTGTCACTATTTCTGCACTTGATTTGCCCTCTTTGCCAAGAGCAGTCAGAGTCAATCGTTGAAGAGAAAGCAAACGTATCATTGCTTAACATTGCCAACACACGATTGATTTAGCCATGCAAAACCAAAACGCCTATTCAAAGCTACACGACAAAACCTTACCCCACGTACTTTACGTTTTTTTTTTGACCCAATTTAATTTCCCATCTAGCATCGAGTCATCATAAACATGTTATAAACTTTGCGTGGTAATCTCTGCCCTGCATGTACAGTAAACTCAGGCCAATACCGGACGCATTTAACTGCTGAATATATGTACCCTAGGGGGGAATCTATTAGTCGTACCCATAAACAAGATCATAAGGCGTTTTCGCCTGTCTACAACCCTGTCAATACACCCAAAAACACCTTTTTAAAAAAAAATGCGAACAGGTGTACCAGATTCACAATATATGGCAAGCATTGTCTATCCCCCTTGCCAATTCAAGACCCATATTGTACCCTTGGGTTGAATTTGACTATCAACCAACTGTGATAAAAACATACAAAGACGTATTGTTAGGATGTACACCACTTTTTCATGATACTGAGCAGCAGTTTTTTGGCCCTGCTTGCAAGATCCTTGCACGCACTCCACAAAACTGCAGAACGTGGAGAAAAAAATATACCCAAATATTTTTATAAGCAATTCCCAACAGGCGATGGGGATGCAATCATAGACCACTTTCTCCTTGCACTCAAACAACCACCCGTTTCGAAAGACAACAATGCTACTTTTGGACAAATTAACCTTTAGCTGGAGAGAAGCGGCTGCACGACGTAGAACTGTTCAGCTGAGTCTGTAAACCATAACAGTCTCTGATCATTCAAAACCACATCATCCAGGTAAAAAAGAAATAAACAACTCAAAGCATCCCAAAGTCAGCAGAGCCCCGTGTTTTTCCATTGTTGATTCACTTCAACAGGACTAACTCATTGATACGAGAGAAAATAGAACAGGACTGCAAGAGCTCACCTTGCCTAACCCCGGCTGTACAGTTATGTAATGTTCTGTCAGTTTATCTCCACACGACCGAACTCTAGCGCACCCTCTACATGCTTCCACATCTATCATACATGTTTATTTTTATTTTACATGCAATAAATAAATTGGACCTTTAATACCCATTTTATATCATGACTGGCCAAAAGAAGAGATTTCTATTGATGGAATCGAATGCTTTTTTCCAAATCTATAAAAGCAGCATACAAATTTTCGATATGAGGAAAACTTGCTTCTGAACAAGAGCCAATTAAAGTAAACATGTGGTCAACAGTCGAATACCCTTTTTTGAAACCAGCTTGGTAATAATTGTTTTCCTTCAACCCACTCTTGCAATCTGTTTATTTATCATCATTCCAAATATTTTCTAACTGCTTATGTTACTAAGGCAGATACCCCTATAAACTGTTTGCATTATTTGCGTTCCCCCCTTTAAAAATAGGTATTTGTTTTTATTTTCCGCCCAGTTACCGGAAATATACCACCATCAAACAGTTTATTAAGAACTTTAAAGCAAAACTGCACAACTTGGGCAGAACAGTTGTTTGAACAGGTTCACCGATTATGCCATCGGGCTCGTGGCCGGCTGCTTTATTGTTTTTAGTTTTTTGATTGCTAATAACACTTCTCTTCCTAATGGGAACGGTTTAATGTAGACAATCAACTCATCTTCAAACCCCTCGTGATTTCGCTCATTGTCAGTGTTTCAAACTAACAAAGCTTGAAAATATTGAAACCACACGTCAGTTGGAACGTTATTTTTAGGCTGTTTCCTTTTTTGCATTATCTTGCGAACTACGGTTTCAAAATTCCCTCTGTGAATTATTGACGCCACTAACTTATCTATTACTGATTTATTATATTCTTTCTGTTTCTCTTAAGTAATTGATTGCTTATACTCACGTCTAGCTATTATATATGCAGTTTCTACCGGTGTCTTTTACTGTACGGCGACTTATTCTCAGTAACCTCCTAGCTTTTCTTTTATTAAGAACACATTCTTGATCATACCAGTCCTTTGATTTCCTGTTGTGACCCTGTATACGTTTCTTCATACATTCTGCACATTTCATTATACATTCAGTAAACATATGTTAGTGCATTATTAATATCGACATCTATTTAAGTTATGGTGATATCAGTACTTTTCACTTGCTTTTTCTTTACATAAGGTATTACTAAACAAAGAAGCGCATTCCAGACATTTTTCTTGATAACATCGCCTTGACCCTGGTTTTGCTCTTATCCACTGAGTTTCCACAGGAAAAAGAACATGAAGTGATACAGGAACATGACAAGAATCTATACCTTTTTACAACGTGTAGCTCACAGACATTGCATAACAGAGCAAAAAGTTCATTCAACAATATGAAATAGTCGTTGACACATGCTCACGTGATCAGAAACATATGCATAGCAACCTTTGAGGTCGGTTTTATTACTTTACAATACCGTTTAGTATACACAAGTTTTAAAGCAGTGCACATGTCAAATAACGATTTCCCGTAACTAATTAAATTTGATTAGCGTGCCATATATCAAAAATATTAAAAACCCGGAAATATTCTGAGAGATAATTAGAAGTTCTGCCATTCACGTCACAGTTTAGAATGACATAACGTCATGTGTTATCAACAAGTCAGTTCAACATTCTTCCACTACACTAATACCATTATCTACATCAAATGGACATAAAAGGGAGAACTGTCTGGGGGAATGTACGAACAAACATACAAAATGATCCTTGTCCATTCCAAATAAGATTTTGTCAATAAAGCAGACAATTAAATTTGGATTATTTACTTCCACAGCGCTAACAAAGGGATACATTCATTTTCTTATTAAACAAATTACACCTCCAGATCGTCTACCTTCTCTCGTGAATTAAACTGCCGGCTTACAAACTTTAAAAAAAAACACCCAACAAACAAATCATCTCGACATTCCTCTATAATGCCTCAGTTAAAACAAAGTCACAAAGTCAAACTGATACAAAAATGAAATAAAATCGGAATCAACAAGTTTTTGACATCAAACCATTAATATTCCATGTTAAAAAAGCAAAAGGTTTCTGTACAACAGAAAAACCGTGTTGTTCATGTATTCACACACGTGGTAGCGGACGGTAACGATGCCAAACAGGCTTGCCTCGAAGAACAGTGTTCACGTGGGACACTGCCACCAGTGACCGAGAGGTCTACCGGTGTTTTGTCTTTGAGGTTCCCATTTTTCCCTACAGTATTTTTTCATCATGTGGCCGGCCGACTCCCTATCTTGACTCGCTCAAGTTGCCATGGGTATCGAGGAAGTACTTTTTGCCATCGATAATCAGATTGTCAAAAATCACAGAGGCCCTTTTCCCGTCGGCTCTTGCCTTCTTAAGATAGGGAGAGAGGCCACGTCTGATTTCCCTGACACGAAAATAGAAATCCTTGGCAACAAAATGTGCTACTGCCTTTCAATTTTGCTTTGGATCTAAGCATTCCGAGCTTGTCTTTGAACGATGGGCAGCAATCTATGACAGGACAGTTATCTTTTGCATTTAACCTGTGGACACGGTCAAACTCGTTTTCCATTGTTACGTCCAACTTGTCTGTAACCAGGTCAAGTCATTTCCCTTCACATTGTTCATTCGTCTCAGTTGGTGTCTGGGGATACCATAAAAAAGAAAAGATTATTGTGCTTTGACCGACATTCTAAAACGTCTGTTTTTCTTTCTAATTGCTCTACTTTAGCTAAAAGCTCAGGGTTTTTCTCTGCCAGCTCCAAATTTTCATTTTTTCTAATTCCCCACCTCCTTCCGCATATCATCAAACCCACAATGCATAGCAGCAAACTGATCGCGAAGGTCTTTTAGTTTAGTTTTTTTTTTTTTTTTTTTTTTTTTTTTTCCCCATTTCAGCTAACTTACAGTCCAGCTTGTTCATCGCGTCTGCTATGGTGGGTTTGCTGGGTGGAAGACAGTGTCGTCTGCCCAGCGTCCAGAGAAGCCCCGGTCCTGTCCGAGCTGGTCCTCCATCCTGTCGTGGCACTCTGGCTGCCCGTCCTCGACTGCCGCACGCCGGTGGGTCCAGGATTCCGCTCGACGTCTCCGCAGCGTAGTACCAAACAGCTCCAGAACATCAGCGTGAGGAGCAAGCCTAGGGTTACACCGGCAGCTCTGCTTCGCGGTGTCAGCATGGCGACCCGATTTGCTGCTTTCTCTGTGGCCCTTTTCAACATGAAAGTTGACGTAGACAGATAAAAAGGAGCCACAGGATGCCCTGAAGACAAGGGGGGCTGAAGGCATGGTGTCTTCTGTACTTGATGACGTAAGTACAGGCCCCTGCTCGACTTCAGTCCTCCAACGTTGACAAAAACAGTGAGACAGTGTCAACAGCGACCCCACGCTACAAGCCCCCCCCCCCCCCCCCCCCCCCCCCCCCTGCCCCGAGAGAGAGAGAGAGAGAGAAGAGAGAGTTCACACTGGACGGTATAACGCTTCAGGACGAACACGATGGAATGAAATGATCTGTTAGGTAGGAGCTGAGGAAGACGCGTTTACCCAGACAAACACTGCCTCAGGACCCACCGAAAAAAAAACAAAACAACACAGCACTCCAGAATACAGGTGAAAACGTTTCTGTCATGTGGAGAAAAACATTGGTCGGATCGAATGATTCCAACTCTAAGATATTGCGTGTGGAGACAGTACATATTTGAGGCAAGGAAGATATTGTCTCTGTCTCTCTGTCTCCCTCTGTCTGTGTTTGTCTCTGTCTGTCCGTCTGTCTGTCTGTCTGTCTGTCTCTGTCTCTCTCTCTCTCTCTCTCTCTCTCTCGCCATTTGTACACAGAGGGTATTCATGTCACGTGGATCAGACACACTGTTGGGTATGTTTTGTGCCGACCGAAGGGACTGGTAATATCCCATCCAGCCCTCAGTCTGCCCATGACAGTGTAAGTAGTTAACTCTCGGTGAGTAAATGTGTTTTCTGTCATTTTCTTCTAGGAATATTGAATAATTGCTGGACATATTGAATTACTGCCGAGCGTTTTCACGGAATAAAAATGATAAAATTCACACAAATGTGTAAATCGTTGTGTATTTTAAAAACAAATGACGGATTTGAAAAGGTGGATAGCTGTAATAATTTATCAAAATGAATATTGCAAAGAAAATCTCTCTCTCTCCTCTCTCTCTCTCTCTCTCTCTCTCTCTCTCTCTCTCTCTCTCTCCTCTCTCTCTCTCTCTTAATAAATAATAATTTTCAGCCTATATCGCTTTCAACATTTTGATATTTTTAATACAATATGCCAGCGTATTTCTTAACTTCTTCAGTAAAACAGCTGTTTCAGGTACTGCAGCAACACTGCACGCAGCCAGACAGAGAGGCTGAGTTTGCCAAACATGATGATATCTTGTAAATTTAAGTAAAAGAAGAAAAAAAGTATGTAACTGAATAACATGCTAAATTCAAACAAGCAAGATTTCAAGTTCCTCATTTCTATCGCATACACCGATGAAAAGGCAAGCCATACATGTCAATGAACTCCGGTGGTTATTGTTTGAGAAGCGCCTGCAGCGTTTTAGTGATATAATACAATGTTTCGAGTACAGATAAAAGCTTCGGAATTTGCTAAGAATATATCATTTTGTTTTTGCGGTATTTTTTCCCGAGGTGAAATGTTTACCTACATGGTATTGCAATAACCTAGAAAAGGTACTTCAGCTATATGATAAGGGAAGTAGATTTAGTACGAATAGGCCTTTAATAATTGGCTTTCGAATTTCGCTCGTTTACCGTGTCCTGCGCAACTGTTAGGTCGACTAATTAGGAAATGTATTCCATAGGAGAACAGTTTTGCGCAGTCTATTTGTCAAGTACTCCTTCTCAAATATTATCACAACATATTCCGCCACATACTTCTGTGCACTCTGCTGAACTTACAGCTTTGGTTCTAGCACTGAAGATAATTCCTCAATCTACAAACAAGGACTTTCTGATTTTGTCTGACTTGCTGTCAGCTTTGGAGGCCATAGCTGGCCGTAACCTCCACCATCGTGAACTTTTAAACTTTTTTTTTTTTCGTTAAACATTTTTACCTCTT
>JADBJO010010159.1:0-40978 GCA_016801955.1 Conus betulinus
AGCGAAGTCCCTTTGAGGTCTCCAGTCTAATCTGGAGGAGTTTCGTTCGGCCAGGAAGGCGTCTTCTCTCGTTGACTTCCATCAGCTTATTGTCGCTGGGCCTCCACTGACATTTGAAGGTCCTCAAACGTGGCTTGACTTCCATCTTCAGGCTTGAACTTGTCTATGGCCCTCAGACACATGATATCCCGTTGACTGACTAGACACCAAAGCGCAAATAAATATTTAATTGCCACTTGATATTACTAACTGAACCAAACGCAGTGTAACTAATTTGGCACACCTGTTCATTTTTTTCCACCTGACAATAAAATCAGTCTTTTTTTTATTCTTTAAAGTTATTTGCAAATTTCTATATAGAGTAGGCTGGCCGCTCTGAAATCTGCTTGTCCTCAGTTCACTACATAAACTAGTCCTATGGACCCCAAACAGCAAACTTAACAATTACAATTTAAAAAACAAAATAAACACAACAAACAAAAAGCAAGAAACAACCATTCCAGTTCTATGGTTGTATTTCAGAATTTAACCATTAAACAGGGCAGGCTAGCTCTATAAAAGATATTCTTTTTAGATGTTTCACTTTTGTCTGTATATCAAAGCAGGCCTCTTTCCTCCACTATGGAAAAAATGCAGGAAGATGTGTTCTGTTTACTTCAAACCCCTTTAGGAACTGAGCCATGACAGTTTTATTTTATGAAACATTTGAAATTTTACCTCCTGAACAATGGCACTAGCATGTGTGAGTCTTGTCTTTTGTATATGGCAGTTTTAAGTCCTTATCATGACAGTTCATCTTTTGAATCATGACAGTCTATCTTCTGAATCATGACACTTATTTCCTCAAACCAAGATAGTTTACCTTCTGAGCTAGGAAGTTTATCTTCCAAACCAAGACAGTTTATCTTCTAAATTATGACAGCTTATCTTCTAAACTAAGACAATTTGCCTTCTGAATTATGACAGTTTCAAGATCAAGATCGCTGCAGTGTATCTCCATGAAGTAATTTCATTTAATTTGGATTTGTAACTAATGATATATAGTCAAATTTTGTCGACCATTTTTAGCCACAGACGTTTTTGTTGTAACATGATATTATTTTATGAATATATAGAGAGAGTATTGATCATTACCCTCTAGAACCGGCTCATAGAAAAACAAGTCAGAGAATTATTTCATTCAGTAAAATAACATCAAACTGATGTGAAAAAAAAAAACAGTTCCCAATATAAGAAAAAAAGAAATTTTGCAAAAATCTTTTAAAAATGCCCAAATTAGGTTTTGTATCACACGAGATACTTAGGTCACTGAGGCATAAAGTCATACTGTATCACACGTGATACATTAGGTCATTCAGGGGCATAAAGTCATACTGTATCACGCGTGATACAAAGAGTCAATATCCTTTATATACATGTGCATGGTTGTTGTTGCTGTGCAGTTCTTTTTGGAATGAACAGTTTTGATGACTGTCAAGTTCCAGTGGCATTGCAACACATCTAGTCCAGCCATCATCATTTAGAACTGGTGCTGGTCGATGGTGTTGGCACTTCCTTCTTTGCTCCACATTTTTTCTTTCTTCTCGGCTTCTTAGACTTTGAGCAGAATTTTTCTTTCTCACTGGCATCATCTGCTGCATCTATTGGCAGAATCCACTCATCACCTGAACTGCATGCATGACTCTTCAAAGTCACTCTGGTCACCACCCCAAAGCGACCCAAACATTGGCGACTGGAACACGCCCTGTTGACATGCTGCACATGGAGAAAAAATGGACTTTTGCACTGCAAAAATTCTAAACATGGTGCGCCACACACGCGCGCGCGCACACACACACACACACACACACACACACCACACACACCACACACACCACACACACACATACACGCACACACAAACACGCGTGTGTGTGTGCTTCTGGGCACATTATGCATGCATGTGCTCACACGTATGGCATGCGCACATCCATACGCATGCACACTCGGCACATGTGCGCATTCTGTCTGTGCCCCTCTTTGTCTCTGTTTACCCCCCACCCCCCTCTATCTCTGTTGCTCACACAAACACACACACACACACACACATATCTAATATATAAATGGCAAATTCTGTCTCTGTGTGTGTACGCTATAGGCTCAAAAACGGCTCAACCGATTGTAATGAAACTTGGCAGGTACGTCAGTTGTAACCTGAGAATGGTTTTGGGCTAATCTCTAAAAAAAATAATAAAACCGTTAAAAAAACTGTTAAAAAACTGTTATAACAGTTTCAAAGCAATCTTTTTCCTCTGTTTTTCATCAAATAGCCGTTGTGATATTGCACAGGTACAGGGCTTTTTCTCGAAAAATTAGAACTGTTATTTGGCAGTTAAAAGATGTTATTTATAATAGTTTAAAAACCGTTTAAAAAACCCCAAACCCTATAAAAAACTCTTTAAAAAACCCGATCTTCTGAGGTTGGTGGCCATGACAGTCATCGGATCGTCACCAAACTTGACATAATCCTACAAGAACATCCAGCGGGAAACATACAGTCATTAGATAGTCATTGTGACAATTCAATTTGACCATTAAAAAACCGTTCTTTCAACATTTATGCTATTCTTGATAAAATTCGGTATACATGTGCAGTTTTAAACGCCGAAAAATGATATATAACTTTTACGATCCGAAATTTAAAATTGACCGTTAAAAAACGTTATTTTATAATTTAGAGTATATTTGAAGAGAAATTCGATATACATGTGCACTTTTAAACACTAAACAATGATATAGAATTTCTAAGATCCGAAAGTTAACATTGACCGTTAAAAACTGTTATTTTCTAAATTTGAAATTTACAATGTTTTTGATAACATTCCGTATGCAAGTAC
This sequence comes from Conus betulinus, assembly GCA_016801955.1. Taxonomy (NCBI): domain Eukaryota; kingdom Metazoa; phylum Mollusca; class Gastropoda; order Neogastropoda; family Conidae; genus Conus; species Conus betulinus. Next base: position 2,877 of record JADBJO010010159.1, read on the forward strand.
TGTTTTAAGCGCGCTGAACAATGTTATGAAATTTTATGAACCCAAACTTCACATTGACCGTTAAAAACCGTTATTTTCAACATTCACACCATTAACATTCGGTATGCGTATGTCCAGTAACGGTTAGTAATTTTGCAACATGGATGGAACAGGGTAGGGGGATGAAAAAGGGAAGAATGAGAGGGGCCAGAAAAATGATTGTACAGTGCAAAGCCTGAAACACTATTTTTACATTAGACACAGACCCGCTGATAACTCAACTCAAGCAAAACCTAAATAAACTACTTTTGCACAAAGTCTATTCCTACAAAATTAAGGGCAATCAGAAGAATGGAAATGGGAACAGTGAGTGCAGGCGGAAAATCGAGCGAGAGACGCATCTCGACGTGCTAGGGAAGATCCAGAGGAAAGGGGCCAGAGGCAGGCTGAAAATCGAGCGAGAGACGCATCTCGACGTGCTAGGGAAGATCTAGAGGAAAGGAACCAGAGACGGGAAGCAGCCCGTGTCCGGACTGCATCTCAGCGTGCCCGGGAAGAACCACATGAGACGCAAGCAAGACAGCAAACAAACAGGAGACCACGAGCCAGTGCTAATGCTGCAAAGAACATTGCGTGGCTAAAAGCAGCCTTTTCCTACTAAATTAAGTGCAATAAGAAGAATGGGAATGGGAACAGTGAGTGTCCCCCCCCCAATTCCCATTCTTCAAAAGTCAAAAATATATATATTAGATGTATAAACAATTCACACAATTATTCCTCGAAAAAAAAAGACTTTGATTAAGAAAGGAAACTCAAAGAAAATAATGAGATCATATTTCTCACAATATCCTGAAGTTTTATACGTCTCCCGATTAGGTGAAATGACGTAAAATATTAGACGTCAAACTTCTTTTTTCCATTGCAATTTCGCAGTTAATGCAATTCCAAAATATGTGCATGTGTCATACACATTGTACCACGATCTCCACCAAGAATGCCACCGAAGCGCTCTTCTATTGGGCGCCAAACTACAGGAGCAAAGAGGGCCAGACATAACAGGTTTGGGGCATGCATGTGTGAAAACAATAGAATGTGTGTGAGAAAGAGAGAGAGAGAGCGAGAGAGAGAGAGAGAGAATGTGTATTTGTGTGGGGGAATGGGGTAGGAAGATGGGTTGGGGGATTGACTGTCAATCAAAACAATTTAATACATGCTTGCCGTCATGTGAGTATCGCAAAGAATGTTCATATCCCGAGCAACGCCGGGTCCCCAGCTAGTGTGTGTGTGTATGTATATATATATATATATGTATATATATGTATACATGTGCGTGCATCTTCTCTACATCTTTTTAGATGGATTTATATACATCCATGAATTCATCTCTCTGTCTCTCTTTCTCTCTCACGGAAACACATCTTAGAAGTGTTCAGTTGTAATTTTTATAAGAAATATACTTGTAAAAGTAACACAGCGTAGTGCAGTTTTCATCCTGCATGACTCTAAATGCCTAATGTATCACAGCTGAAACAGGCTGAGTTGCCTCCCTTGGAATTTTCGCCAAAGCCCGAACGTTTCACACAAGACACATCAATTTGACACCCCCCATCACACCACACAATTAGCTGAAAAACAACCTTTTCAGCCCATGGCCCCTTCTTCTAGAACATGATTGACAAGATAAACAAGCCATAGAGGGTGACAGTGCTCACATGTTGCTAAAGCGGTGGGTGAACAGTGGCTGGAAATGAAGCACATGTTGACTCTGTGAGACCCAGCGAGGAAAGGGAGGGCTCTGGCATTCCAGAGCAACCGGAGAGTGGTGGTTTAGCAGTTAGTATAAGCAGTACATTCCATTCTTTAGATTTATAACATTTAGTAGACTCCAACATTCACACACTGTCTGCCAGGCAGTCATTAAATGTTTGTATCACTCGTGATACCTACAGCGCTAGAGGGTTAAAGTAACACACACACAATTTAGAATAAATACCCTGCTGAATCCATCCTCCATCAAACATATCCCAAACATTAGCAGAATAATTTCACTCAGCCATATTTAAATCAATTTAAAGAACTATCAGCTTTCAGAAAATGAAGCCCATGACGGGTTTGAAAGACCAGAAACTCTGTCCATATCAATTATAACCCAGCACAGTGTGAAAGGCTACATTTCAAAGTAAAGCAAGAAAATGGAACATGTTTACTAACCTGTCATTATAAATCTAAATTTATATGCTTGTGAATATGAGAAACATTAACCCTTTCATTGCCACATAAACCGCGGAGCTGTTTGCAATCAGAATGCCTCTGTGGCCACTTGGGACCAAGGGAATGCATGTTTTTTGTTTGTGTGTCATGTCATTACTTTCAGATTCATTGCGGGCACTATATTTAATTAATACATGGAATAAATTTGCCTCATATCATTTTTGTATATGGTATATAGCAATTGGTTGAGTGGTTCAAAATTAACAGACTTGTAAATTTATCTAGTACGCCCACTGTAGCTCTGCTGCAGAGCTGGTTTTCAGCTGCTTGGAGCTTGGAGACAGCTGGTGATGAAAGTGATAAGCTGTAAACAGCTTCAACTATCATGAATGGCTGTGCCACTGACTGCAGCTATATTACTTCTGACATGCTGCATCGTCTCCTTTGATAGGTTGCTCCATGATGTCCTAAAGCTCGAAACTCACTGGGACTGCCACAGACCAACATTTGCACACACACACACATATGCACATACACACACCAATGCATACATGCACACATGGGCGTGCAAAACACACACACACACACACACACACACACTATGTCAGACCCCAAACAACATCCAAACACACTCACAGATCCAAATCAGAAATTTCTGTATACATATACTTAACCTTTTTCATTACAGCCTTCTCCTTGTCTGCTAGTTTCTTCATTCATTTCAGCCTTCAGCGCTTCCCTCTTTTCTTTGGCCAACTCCGAGATCCCTGATGAAAGAGAACACTTGCGATGTGTTGAAGAAGCACACTGCATGCAAACAAGCTCCTCATGATTTGTGCAGTACAGCTCGGCCTGTCTGCCACTGTGACTGGCGCATGTGACTTGGTGGTGTGTGGCCAGCTGTTCTGCGGACAGGTTGCTCAGCTTCTCTGTGACATGATCTCGACTTGAAGGGATCTTAGCATGAGTTTTAGCACAGCTGCTGCAAAGTTTGATGGCACACTGCAGGCAGAACACAGTGCCTCTGTGTCCTCACACCAGCTACACACGTGACTGCCACTCAGCGTTTTCTTGCTCTCTACCATCGCAGCTGTTGCAACATCGGTTGGCAAGGCATTCACCAGAGAGACAATGTCGTCTTGACCCTGGTGGGAAGAAGGAAGGATTTGTTTTCGACACAGAGGGCAGCCAGCCTGGTTACCTCCCTTTTCAATCCAGCCACCACACATTTGTGACAGACAAGGTGAGTGCATGGAAGCAGTTTGGGAAGAGTAAAGCCATCGTGGCAGACAGGGCACTCCATAGGGCCTGGAGCTGCAGCCGCCATGTCTGAAAAAATACATTTGGAATATGACCACAGCTCAGAATTGGAAACAAACTGCACCCCCAGTCCTCCCACCCCTTCCCTATACACACACGCTCATTGACACACTCATACACTGTCTATCCCCTTTCCCTATATACACACACTCATTGACACACTCATACACTGTCTATCCCCCTTCCCTATACACACACACTCACTGACACACTCATACACTGTCTATTCCCCTTCCCTATACACACACGCTCATTGACACACTCATACACTGTCTATCCCCCCTTCCCTATACACACACACTCACTGACACACTATACACTATCTATCACCCTTCCTATACACACAAGCTCACTGACACTCTCATACACTGTCCATCCCCCCCCTCCTGTATACACACACACTCATTGACACATTCATACACTGTCTATCCCCCTTCCCTATACACACATGCTCATTGACACACTCATACACTGTCTATCCCCCTTCCCTATACACATGCTCATTGACACACTCATACACTGTCTACCCCCCTTCTCTATACACACATGCTCAGTGACACACTCATACACTGTCTATCCCCCTTCCCTATACACACACGCTCATTGACACACTCATACACTGTCTATCCCCCTTCCCTATACACACACGCTCATTGACACACTCATACACTATCTATCCCCCTTCCCTATACACACACGCTCATTGACACACTCATACACTATCCCCCTTCCCTATACACACACGCTCACTGACACACTCATACACTGTCTATCCCCCTTCCCTATACACACACGCTCACTGACACACTCATACACTGTCTATTCCCCCTTCCCTATATACACACACTGACACACTCATACACTATCCCTTCCCTATACACATACACTCATTGACACACACTCATACCTGTCCCTATCCCCCTTCCCTATACACACACACTCATTGACACACTCATACACTGTCTATCCCCCTTCCCTATACACACACGCTCATTGACACACTCATACATACACTGTCCCCCTTCCCTATACACACACACACTCATTGACACAATCATACACTGTCTATACCCCTTCCCTATACACACACGCTCATTGACACACTCATACACTGTCTATCCCCCTTCCCTATACACACACGCTCACTGACACACTCATACACTGTCTATCCCCCTTCCCTATACACACACGCTCATTGACACACTCATACACTATCCCCCTTCCCTATACACACATGCTCATTGACACACTCATACACTGTCTATACCCCTTCCCTATACACACACACTCATTGACATCCTCATACACTGTCTATCCCCCTTCCCTATACACACACACGCTCATTGACACACTCATACACTGTCTATCCCCCTTCCCTATACACACACGCTCATTGACACACTCATACACTGTCTCTCCCCCCCCCTTCCCTATACACATACACTCAATGACACACTCATACACTATCCCCCTTCCCTATACACACACGCTCATTGACACACTCATACACTGTCTATCCCCCTTCCCTATACACACACGCTCATTGACACACTCATACACTGTCTATCCCCCTTCCCTATACACACACACTCATTGACATCCTCATACACTGTCTATCCCCCTTCCCTATACACACACACACACTCATTGACACACTCATACACTGTCTATCCCCCTTCCCTACACACACACGCCCATTGACACACTCATACACTGTCTATCCCCCTTCCCTGAACGCACACGCTCATTGACACACTCATACACTGTCTATTCCCCTTCCCTATACACACACACTCATTGACACACTCATACACTGTCTATCCCCCTTCCTACACACACATGCCCATTGACACACTCATACACTGTCTATCCCCTTCCCTGAACACACACGCTCATTGACACACTCATACACTGTCTATTCCCCTTCCCTATACACACACACTCATTGACACACTCATACACTGTCTATCCCCCTTCCCCTACACACACACGCCCATTGACACACTCATACACTGTCTATCCCCCTTCCCTGAACGCACACGCTCATTGACACACTCATACACTGTCTATTCCCCTTCGCTATACACACACACTCATTGACACACTCATACACTGTCTATCCCCCTTCCCTACACACACATGCCCATTGACACACTCATACACTATCCCCCTTCCCTATACACACACGCTCAGTGACACACTCATACACTGTCTATCCCCCTTCCCTACACACACATGCCCATTGACACACACTCATACACTATCCCCCTTCCCTACACACACACGCCCATTGACACACTCATACACTGTCTATCCCCCTTCCCTACACACACACTCATTGACACACTCATACACTGTCTATCCCTCTTCCCTATACACACACGCCCATTAACACACTCATACACTGTCTACCCCCCCTTCCTCCTCCCTTGCTCCTTCCAGCCATGTATCTGCTTATTCCCCATCTCTCCCATTGTCACTTTCCTCACTCTTCCTCCTCCGTGCCCTTTCCCTCCATAAGTCCATTCCAAACTCTCTCTCTCTCTCTCTCTCTCTCTCTCTCTCTCTCTCACACACACACACACACACACACACACACACACACAACACATACACACACAAGTGCAATTTTCAAATCGATGAAGTCATAAAAAGATCATGTGAAATCCTGCAAAACCCTGCAAAGCTTTAACTTAAAAAAAAAAAAAATCATGACTGTTCATGCTTAATCAAGCATAATATTTGACAGAAAAAGATTATCATTATTCCACTAACAAACTCCTCATGCAGCTAGCTGGTCGTCACTGACTGCCTTAGGACAGAGATGTATGTATACCTCTGAGTTATGTCCCTTTAAGACTAAATTTGCAACATTTGGGAAGGGAGTAAGGGAGGGAATTAGTTAATGAAGTTCAGAAAGAGATAGGAGAAAGAGAGAGGGAGAGTGGGGAGTTACACAATCCAAGGATGGGGGATGGGTAGGGGTGGAGGTGAAAGGGCAATGGAGAATGTGGAAGTGGCAGAGGGATGACAAGTAAGTTATACATTGCAGAAAAATGAACGGATGATCAATCCATTCAGAAAACCAAGACTTATCCCTAGTCAGTCTCAGCACTCCAGAGTACTTGAAACAGGTTTGGAATAGGTTGCTCAAATTGAGAGGATCCATCAACAATGAATGAACATGAGATGTATGGCCACACTGCCTCAACAACAACAAAAACAATAACGACAAATCAAACATCCATCTTGGAAATGATTATAAAACATGAAATTAAACTATACCAACAAGAAATATAGACAATCAGGGCTTAATTCTACCATACACACCACACCAAACACACACACACACACACACACACACACACACACACACATTCCCACAATTCTCTAAACATTACTTGACTCACTGACGCTATTACAAGTCATTTAAAGATAAAGTGGCCATATATGCTCAAAACTGAAAAAGTACAAATGGTTACATCCCATATTTGTCAAAGAAAAACAGCAAAAGTGCTCACACCCTATGTTGTCAGTGACTAAAATGTCACTCAAGGCAAGACAAAAGTGATTAATCAGTGGGCTTTGAGTTCAACCACTTCAATGGAATTAACTTGTACAGTGTATTAGAAAAGTAGCTATAGGACTCAGAATCAAAAATTACTTGGAGAATATTTCGACAGGATTGCCCGTCTTCATCAGCTCGCTGTTGCTGTTGTGACAGCGAGGCCTGGTGGGGCGACTGTTGTGTGGAGTGAGTGGTTGTCAGCATCTGATTGTAGATAGGGGGAGTTTCAAAGCCTTGATGTCTGTTCAGGCTGGGGCATCCGGTCTTGATTTCGATGGCTTCTTTAATTTTTCTTTTCGTGAGAAAAAAAAAATGAAAAGTTAAAGAAGCCATCGAAACCAAAATCCACAAAATCAATATAACAATTAAAACTGGAATGCATATATCACAAAGTTGTTACTGAGTGTTGGTCATCAACTTTGAAGCAAGACTGTGCATGATGAAGAGACACAATTAAGGTATGAAAAGAAAACTAACAACACAAAAAAAAAACTCCAGACCAAGCCTCAGTACTTTTATTATTATATCTTACTTGCAGCAGCAGCAGCAGTCGTGGCGGCAGTGGATTGTGATGTAGGCAGCAAGCCCTGACTACCAAACTGTAAGCCAGTTGGTGCTGTCACTGTAGTCGCTGTTCCAGTTCCACCTGCACCTGAACAGAGCAGGTTCAATTCAGTTACCTCATGAAGTATACGTCTCTGCACCTGATCTCAGAATAGCGGTAAAAATGTCACAAGTAAACAGAGGTATAACAGCTGCAATGATGGAGATATATTTCATGCAGTCAGCTGAGCTTCTTATCCCACGAAATAACGCTTTGTTCACAGTAGCCAAGAGATAATTCTGGTTGGCTTTTTTTTCCTTCCTTTTATATTTGAAATAAAGAGTTCTTCTCATACTCGCTGTCTGACAAAGTATGCCATGTCCAACTCTTGACTTGCTCTACCCTGATGCACACACTGGAGGCTACAATGGTCGTAGAGAAGGGAGAGGAGAACTCTGTGCACTGTCTTCCCGAAACCCAAGATTTATGTGAATCAGGGATAGAGAAGTCAAGAGGACATCATGGCACAGTGTATGACACCAAACAGTAAGTAAGACACTTCTGAGGCTTGTTATTGATCAGGAGCTAGGGACAAAAGTACTCTCCCTTTACCTGTTGCAAGCCAAATCATGCCAGTGGGTGCTCTGTCAAAATGGTACTTGGGGCAGGGGAGGGCAGGGAGGAGGTAGGGATTAAGAGGCAAATGAAAGCGGGACTTTCTCATAAACATTTCAAATAACTCACAAAATTGTGCCCCAGATGGCGAAACAGGAAAGCTCCTTCTAATCCATTGTACGACCATACAAAATTATTAACCTCTTTCCTCAATTTGTTTGGGAAAGGGAGGGGAAGGGGTGTAAAAAAAATCAGCTGCAAAGATTTTCCCACAACTAAGGTCACCCTATTCACAAAATGCTAACAGACCATGAAATAGAATTTCAGCAGAAAACCTTTGCACACGTACTTAATGTGCAGCAGGCCTGAGAATATCAGAAGCAAGTTTGATAAGCAAAACTTTACACAACTACATAATAATTATACAGACAGCATCAAAGTACATAATATTCAGTAAACACACAGTGAAAAAAGATAGCAGAAATGACTGGATCAGCAACATCCCTACAGCAGCTCTTTAGCATACCATTACCAGATCGATAAAATAATACGGCAACAGTCAAAAGATGGCATTTTGATGGAAAAGATGTGTGCCAACAAGCCAGTGGTGAAATTTAAAGTAAACTGATGCCACTTTCATGGTCTGGCTCATCATACTCTTCCTCTGCTGATTATATGATAATCAAAAACAAGCACTTTCCTTGTTGCTGATGTTCTATCCCATCTTCTGTGACCCATCAAATGGTATTAGTCTACTACTCGTGCACTGCTCACTCCAACTGTCCATACGCACGCAGACTCAGTCTCATTCTATTGCAGTGCCAGCACCAGCAGTCAACAAAGAGTTGCCACTATCAAGTAGGGCCACAATGCACTGCTGTAAGGTCACTCTGATAATGTTCAGGCAGACCTTTTCTGGACTAACTTACAAACAGCACTGTCAACAAGCAACAAAGAACTATAACAGCACCCTGAAACATGACTAAACTCCTATGAAAATTACTTGCATTTTATTCTGTCTGCGTGTCTGGGTCGGCATCTGTTAGTGACATCACAGCACCTAAAAACAAAACTCCTGAACCCTTAATTTTGTTTCACAACCTAACTGAGAAAGAGTTGTTGCAGGTATAGAGCATTACTAACTAAACATAATTTGTAAGAATTAAAACAAACTAAAACATACATTCACTTTGGCTAAAAACAAATGAATATACTGACTGTAGTAAGAAATGAAAAAAAAAAATGCAAGTTACACAAATCCAAACAACAAACTTGTGTCTTCTGCCAGACCATTATTCACATGCCATTTCCTCAACAAATACAGGTGCCCTTACTCAGTCCAAAGCTGAACCCAGGGGCAGTTGCTGTTTGGCTTGCAGGCTTGGCACCAGCACCCCCCAATGAAAATCCCCCGGCCGTTGCTGTAGGCTTCACCCCACTAGCTGGAGTGGTTCCCCCTGCCCCCAACATAAAGCCACCCGCTCCTGATGCTGGCTGGGATGCCGCTGCTGTTGGCATCGTGACAAAGCTGAACCCTCCAGCCTGACCGCCAGATGGTGCTGCACCACCAAAGGTAAAGCCACCGCCAACAACTCCTGCTGGTTGGGTGGTGGCAATTGTAGCGGAAGCGTTGGCAGGCGCTCCGAAGCCAAAGCTTCCTGCTGGAGCACCGGTACCCCCGGCAGTTGTGTTGGGGGGGTCACCAAAACTGAATCCACCGCCTGCACGCTGAGCTGGAGCTGCTGTAGTAGCTGCTGTTGATGGCTGGCTGCCAAAGGAGAAACCTCCAGTGGGCCCCAGTGGTTCCTGTTCCGGTGGCAAAACCCCCAGTACCACCACCAGCTGGACTGCTTCTCTGTCCAAAAGAGAAGTCTGAAACATAAGACAGGGTGGTCATCTTGGTGGGAAAACACAGCACTGCTTGAGAAGGAAAACAACAAACCCAAACTGAGATCACCTGTGGTATGAGAAAAGGAAGAGCTACCTGGTGTGGTTGAAGAATCATGATCATCGATCATCGTGCAGGACTTGTGCCTCATTACAACAAATCTCAAAGCAAAGTAAAAACCTGTAATATAACTAAGCTATAGTTTATAGCCAAAATTAAAGCGAGTTGTAAAGCTAAACTACTATTAGTAATGGCAGTTTCATGAATTGTCTTGTGGAAGGTAAACTCAGTCTACTTCAACGATATAATTTGAGGATTGGTGATAAAGACCGAAACAAAGGGGGGGGGGGGGGGGTCAAAAAGAAAACAAAAACAATGCACAACGTTTCGACTCTTAGAGTCTTTTTCAAGTGACATGAAACGACAGTACACGCAAATTTTTCATGTCACTTGAAAAAAGACTCTAAGAGTCGAAACGTTGTGCATTGTTTTTGTTTTCTTTTTGACCCCCCCCCCCCCCCCTTTTGTTTCGGTCTTTATCACCAATCCTCAAATTATATCGTTGTTCTGAAAAAAGACCCAGTCAAGTGTTATCAGTCTACTTCAAGGTATGACCTCATAGATGAATAAAGAGTCTTCCTTGTGTGAATGCATCTCTCTGTTTACAAGAATGTAGTTCATCATGTTAATCAGCAGCAGCATAAAAAAGGTGTGAGTGTCCACTGTTCATAGGCTTCTCTGCAGTGTGCTTATTTAAAACAGAATGTATAGCTTATTACAGGGTCAAGTTGATCTGAATACAATGTAAGCTCCACTTTTCTTCTCCTCTGTTTATTGTATGAACTCACACTTTCATTCAAACTTCTTACACAATGAGGATACTAACCTGTTTTTTGCCCACCCAACATGTTGCCTTCTGTCCCTCTACAAAGGATCAAAGAACCAACAAATGTCACTTCTGTGCAAGTCTCAACCAGAAGCTGGACAGCATTTATCAGACACAAGGTGGTGGAAATCACTGAGGATTTTTTTTTTTCAGATCTGAAACAGAGAGCAATTGATGCCACAGATAGTACTGGCAGTTAGAGCAAACAGTATTCCTGAAATGAAAACAGTGATTCTGTGATCCAATAGCTATCAATCAACATCCATTTCAACAAACATCTATCTATCTATCTAGTAAAAATTAAAACAACTGTCTATCTATCTAAAGTAAAATTAAAACAACTATCTATCTATCTAAAGTAAAATTAAAACAACTTTTCCACAAAATGTAGAATGGCCATTCTTTCGCCTCTTGAGAGGAAGAGGTGGTGAAACAATTTTTTTTCAAAACATTATGCATACAGTAGGTTTCATCGCCTTTTTATGTCAGTCTATAAACCATGTGAAAATTTACAGTATCCATGACAGTCTATAAATCCAACTAGAAAGCAGTTTCAGAGGCCATCTAGGTGCACCACTGACTACCATGGTTCACACCCATGACTGATGAAAATAAAAAATTACAAAAATTTGTCTGAATTTTCTGTTGTTGTAACTATGTGCCTTTATGACGCATACTGTTAATCCAGAATCAGGATATTTCAAGCTAAGAAACTCCAACCTTCCATTTGAAAAGCAAAAACACGCCGAGCCGGGAGGGCCGGTAACTCAGCCATTTTTTTTTAAAGGGCTGAAAGCGTGTTAAAACTTTGGGTTTTCTTTGTTCTTTGTATCAAATTCAAATGTGCATAAACCCAGCTTCAGTTCTTCACTGCAATCCAAAACTACTTGACTCCAGTCACTAACAGTGGGACTGTAACACAACTGGTCATAGAGTACACTATTGCATTTTGTATTTCATAATCATGCTGAAAAGCTTGTCTAGACTGGCAGAGTCATGCATTTCCAGGGTGAAAAAAAAAAATGAAATAATGTAATTCCTATAATTTGTCACCATTCTGAGGACTTCTGTATTATCTAGCTGTGGCTGTGCTTGAAGCAGCTATTAATGTGGACAAGAACTGTTGATCAGGACCAGAATTGGATGACTGTATTACTGACAAACTCAACTGATTCTAGTATTATCATACACACAATTGTATAGAATTTCAAACAGCTCTGCTGAGAGGAGATTGGGGACGGTGCGGTGGGGGTGGGGGTGGTCAGAGTAAGGAGTGTGTGTGTGTGTGTGTGTGTAGGGAAGGGGGGGTGGGGGGGTGGGAGGAGGAGCGGGGGGAAAGGGGGGGGGGGGGGGGGGGGGGCAGAAACATGAACCAAAACTGCAACTGCACTTGCATTTTTTTTTAAGTGACTTCCTTTCTCCACCTGGCACAACAATGTAATCAACAACAATGATGAGCAAAGTCACTGTGATGACTGCCAGGTTGAAGAAAGACTTTAAATCATCATGTTTGAATCTCATATGGTCTTCATCTTTATACAAACTTGAAATCATTATGTTTGTATCTGATATAATCTTCATATTTATACAAATTGTAAATCATCATGTTTTAATCTGATATGATCCTCATCTTTATACAAACTTTATGTCCACAGCCACTGTCCCCAATCTTCTCTCAGGGGTATAAATACCCAATATAATAATATATATCATGTCCACAGCCACCGTCCCCAAATCTCTTCTCAGCAGTATAAATACCCAATATAATAATACAATATAATAATAATCTTTATACAAACTTTAAATCATCACGTTTGAATCTGATATGATCCTCATCATAAACTTGAAATCATCATGTTTGTATCTGATATGATCTTCAACTCTATCCACATCCACTCTAAAATGGAATAGGCTGTGTGTTTATAGTCCAGCTAAAAGCAGTCGCATACTCACAAAGTTCACCAGTCTTGAACCTCAAATTTCTAGCTGATTAACAAAAAAAGACAAAGACATCTTCATCCACTTGACACTTGTCACAATCAACATGTTGATTTATTCTGCAGCTTTGTGGGTTTTCATTAAGAAAAACTGGAAAGAAAAAAAACCTACAACACTCTCATTATAACAAGTTGCACTCTATGTGGGGTTTAGCTGACTGCTATTTAAGCTGTTCACACACCAAAAGCTGACTGATCCCTGGGCAAAACCCTATTTTAGAAGCCCCTTACCTTTTTTTTTGGTCTATCTGTACTGAAAATTCTATGCTAACAATACATGGAATCTGGAACCTTCTTTTTCATTCATTATCAACTGTCTTACTGAGAAGTCTGCTGCTTTGAACTGCACACAATGCAACAGCAATGCATTCTAATCCTTGATGGTGGCTGGAAAAAAGAGAAGCATGCCAACACTGGCTATATCATTGGATCTGCTGCAGTTGATGGCAATTACACCTTCATTGCTGGGTGGAAGCTATGGTTGTGTTATGCTTGCTCACGGCTGCTTGTTTGTTTATGATTTCATGTAGTATGGTCCACTTTGCTACTTTCCTTCACTGTTAAATGGATCAAAGCTGACACTTTTTGAGGTGTTTAGATACCAATCAATTATAAAATGTGTAGCTCTTCTTTGCATGGCTTCAGGCTTGTAAAAGTTGCCCTGGGTATGAGGGTCCTATACTGTGCAGGCATAATATAGTATGAGACAGGCAACAGATTTGCAAGCAACCTCCTTCAGGTGGCTACTGCTGATCTTTAAACTGATGTATGCAAAACTGCCAAGGGAGGAGACAGGAGTCAGGTGGAAGGAAGTTAGCTCTAAAATAGGACTTAACCAACCACAGTATGTCCTGGCACAGCTTGCTTGGGTCCCTGGCTTGGTGGAGGATGGGAGAAGACTGGAGTCTTCATCTGAAAGCTGTCTAGTGTGTGCACCTTGGAAACAAAGGCTTGCTTCCTCCCATAGAGTGACCATCCTCACCTGTATGGGAAATCTACAAAAAAACTTAGACACAATAGCGTTGAAAGTCTTGGCCTTCACAACTTGTTGGGGTTGAGATCAATTCTGTGACTGTGTCTGGCAAGAAAACTGACTGTCTGAACTGAGTTTTACAATTGATCTAAACCAGTTGAGATGGGTGCATCACTGGGCGTTGTGATACCTGCCAGCCTACTGAGCATGAAGAGTCTCGATGTAAAACATACACCTGTATCACAACGCCAGTGCTGCATCCATCTTGGGTGAGAACTTTACGAATGTAATAAGTGGCCTGACTCTACCGAGCTCTGCAATGATCTTCAGCCTGTTTCATTAGCTTCAGAGCAGCCCTTAACTTTGAAAAAAATGAAAATGGGCCAAACAAGTGTTATCCTGGGTTTGCTGGCCTGATAGCCACTACTGCATTTCACAAACTTTCATATTTTCACTTTTTTTAACTTAAATTCTTTCAACTGCGAACCGAAAGTAGGTTTTCATCGAATGAGGAAACTGAAATGATAAAAATTATTTCAGAATATCAAACATTCAGGAACAAGCTGTACCTCCCTATACTACGTAATTAGTATAAGTTGAAATTATTAGAGTGATTCAAACTGTCATCAACTATGTCACCAATTCTTTACTGGATGATGGAAAGTAGAAAAATCTCACCTCGAAGTTTCTGGCTTCTCGTCCACTGTTGTAGGACAATATCTTGAGTGTCCTCCCTTGGTTCGAACACGATTGTTCGTTTGACCAGAAAACTCCCAAATTTTCGCAGCATTCACCGTCAGATAAATTTTCTCACAGATTGTCAGACTCTCTCTCTCTCTCTCTCTCTCTCTCTCTCTCTCTCTCTCTCTCAAGATTATCTGCTGCATTCATCCCTCCAAACCAATAGGAGCTATTCATACAACAACAACAACAACAACAACAACAAAAATTATAGTAAAATGTGTGCAGGAAACTCTTGAGGTGTAGTCATATCAGAGTAGTGTAATTCAAACTCATTGTCATACACTAAGCAATCACTACATATGTAATTATATCTGCTCGCTAGAAACAGTTACTACTGAGCTCCTCTTTTCATAAGTCTTTTAATTATTTGAACCGTATTTCCATTGAACAGGCAAATGAGCATTATTTTAGGTGTAACGATTGCTGACGGATTAAGATGGCAGTCTCATGTCAACAATCTTTGCAAGAGCATCACCAAAAAATGTTTGCTCCAGTGCCAACTTCGGCCCTATGCTAATAGTACTGCTGTACTTTAGTTGGTTTTTTTTTTTTTTTTTGTTTTGTTTTTTTTTTTTTAGCTGTGATATGCATACATTGTCAGATATCATTTATTTTTCAACAGTGTGGGATGGGTGTTCTGCTATCCTCAAGAAAAAATTCTCTGTGTAGACAGGCAGTAGTACAACTCCTTTCAGCATTAGCCTACATTTGAGAAACAAAGCATCATTTGTGTGTAAAAAATTTCAACAAACAGGCGATCAGGCCATGTTGCAACAATGCTCTCTTTACGGAGCTGACCAGCAGTTCTGGTTTGCCGTGATTTTGACCTTACGCATTGGTCAGTACAAAACAAAGCTAAGTAACTGGACCATGATTATGTCTGGAGCTCACTCCCAGGCACAAAATACGAATTCATGAAACATAATTACAACAACAAAAATCGACACAAACATTACAGTGTTTCACAATGATTTCATTCTTTGATTTTTTTTAATTGTGATTTTTGAAAATCATAAACCTACATTCCAACTCGTCGGTAATTTGAACACACAGTCTGTCTGTCTGAACATGGTACTGGTACCTCTCACTTCAACCCTTCCCCAGCCCCCACTCTCTCTCTCTCTCTCTCTCTCTCTCTCTCTCTCTCTCTCTCTCTCTCTCTCTCTCTTATAACGTTCTTTGCACCTTGCTTGACGGCTTAACACTTCATATAGCACTAGCAAGTAACTAGTCTACTTGTGTTTGAATTGAGTTGAATTCCCATATGTCTGTGGGTGGAAATAATCCCCTGAGCGCAGCTTGAAGATTCACAGTTCAATGAAAAGGGAGGCACAAACAATGATGAATGAACAGCAGCGCACCTCGCAAGAATATGAGAGTCGGAAAACTAAGGCTAGGATTCAAACTACCATGCCAAGGACATCCATGCTGTTTATCCAGACGAGGAATTTGTGTGGGTTGTTAAAGCCAAATGCCTGAGACCTGACACATACACCCGCCTGCGCAAAAGTGGAATGGGAAAAATCAGATGAACGAAAAGTCCAAAAACAGGGTGGGAGGGATCACACTGGAACGCGAACCACATTTGGAGACATTGTGTACACATCCAGCCTGTATTTTATGCCTTTAGAGTGAAACGACCAAAATTAAAGACACTTGACTTACGCAAAAATCCAGATGACTGGGATAACACCTGCCTCAGAAGCTGAGACGAATGGGATGGATAGGCTCTGGGAACACCTGAACTCACAACTTTGCTTCTTTACAGACCCCTTCCAGTTCGCCAGGAAACTTCGAGCAGCCAAAAGCTGAGACAGTTACAATGGACAAAGAAGCACTTGTGTGGTATCTCATGAAAACATATTTCGACCCTCAGAGAGGAGCACCACTTGAAATCTAGGGCTTGGTGCAGTTTGCAGTGCCAGAGAAAAGGTTCAGTGACAAGCCACCAATACTGGAAGAGATAAAGATGTAGCCGGGTGCTAACGGTACATGTTTTTTTTGGTCACCCATCGTAGATGAGATATCTTGTTCATGAGTTATCTTCTCCCTTACCTCCCTTGGTTGAATCTCATTTTTTTTGTTGTGTACATTCCTTAAATCATGAATACCTCAGAACCTATATATATTTCGACGAACAAACCACAAATAATTCTTGATTTCACAAAAAGTATAGAGAATCCAAAGAATCCATGAATGCACATTGAAAGTAAAGTCCATAAGCTCTCATTTCGTATATCGCATGGCTATGATCTTTTCTGTACAAGCATGCGACTATACGAAATGACTTGACGGCGCCGGTCTCTTGAGCGAGTCGCCTTCTTTGTTCATTGTCGGCGTTCTGATCTAAATTGTTGTTTTATGAAATTCGGACTTTCCTATCGAAATCTTTTTAGTAACTTCGTTTCTATGGTAGAAGCAACCAAAAATATATAAAAATTATCATCCGATTAACCATTCCAACGGAATAACATTTTATCGAAAGTCGTGCTAAAAGCACATGGCGACGGCCATGTGACGATAAGGCAAGTTGTGTTTTCAATCAAATTTTAAACGCCAAGTTCTCCACTTAGATGGCATCTTGGATAATGAAATTTGTATGTATAAAAAGAGCGAAGTGCCAGCTTTCCAGTCATTACAAAATTATTTCACACAGTTTGCTTTTTGTCATCGAAATAAGGGAAATATGACGTAAACCTGTTAAAAGTGGTTTCATTCTCGGACTTTAATTGTCAGTAACTTTACACAGCCACAAAATTGTCAAATATGATTTATTGCGTTTTATTCCTTGGGTTCTGAGGTTTTCGTCGATGTCTAATAAGTTTGGATACTTTGACTGTACGGCGAGCTAGGCAACGCAGAAGCTGCGACAGATAGCACAAATTTTATCATTTGCTGTCTCGCGAGGCTCACTTTGCCTGCGGCGCTGCGTTGCTGGCTTTGCGGTCCAGTCAAGGTGTATATAAGTGAGGCGCGCAGCGCGAGTAAGAAAAATAGGGATCAAACCCAAAGCCATATCGCCTGAAGCTGATGGAATATCCTATCTGAAAAAATGTCCAAATGTCTTAAATGACTTCACAAAATTTGAAAATCAGCATGGAGGAACTTGAAGATCAGCGACCACACTATAGCTTCTCAAAGAGCAAAACCTGAGCAACCGCTATCACTTCTGAAAGTCGAGGAAAAATCTCCTCTGTCATTGGAGCCAAACTGACTAAATACCCAAAGAAAATGTGTACTTGGATTTGTCAGTCCAGAAAGAAGGCATCCTAGGCATCACTGTAGAACATGCCACCATGATCTGGGAAGTCATCCAAAGATCTAAGACAGAGAAACGGGACCTCGAAGTAGTGTAGCTCAATCTGGCACGTGCATACGGTACAGTCCACGCAAAATGATTCAGCTGGCCCTTCAGATGTATTATGTCCCAAAGAACATTAGAGAAATGCTGAGGAAGAACTTTTCTGACTTTTCAATGAGCTTCTCTGCAAAAGAATACACAATGAATTGGATCAATCTGGAAATTGGCAATGCGTTGTGTAGCGTCTCTAAATACCGATCGTATTGGTAGTGGTGGAAGACATTTTGAAAGCTGCCATGAACTGTTCAGGTTCAGCAGACCTCGGTAATGGATACCTAATGCCCCCTCTAAATGCCTTCATGACTGACACAACACTGCTTCTTTCCAAGGAGGATGAAATCACAAAGTACTGAAGCAGTAAGGCAAGTTAGTTGCTTCATATAGGATGAATTTCCAGACAAAGAAATCACAAATTCTCTCCCTGCATAAAGACAAATGGGTAAAGCAGTTATACAGCCTTGGGAGGTGCTATGACGGCTTCTTGAAAGACGCAAAGACAGGAAAGAAAGCCTAGCAAAAGGTGAAGAAAGCTTACAGATGACAGAGCAGTGTGGGCCTCCTGATAAATACAAGGTCGGGGTCTGCAGTTCATGCTGATTCTGAATCTTCTCTGGCCTCTAGTCATGTACGATATGAGCGCTCGCACAGTGGAATCAATGGAGGCTAAACCCACAAATACACAAAGAAACGACTTCGTGCCCCACGTGTGTCAATGATGTACTTTACTGCCGTCAAGCACGTACAGCTGAAGCTTCCTCTAAAACCCATTCGCGAGGAGTATGAAGAGGGTACATCAAGGTTATTAACCATGGTTGAGGACCACGAACACAAGCTGTGAGATCAGTCCAGCCCAAGCTAAAGACTGGCAGACAATGGAATGTTGGGGAGGCAGTGGACGTGGCAAAGGAAAACATCAAGATCACGGAAACAACCGATCACACAGACCAACAGACAGGGGCTTACGTCGACAGCAATGAAGTGATGGTCAAAGACAACAGGGAAAGCCAAGAGAAACATGGCAACAGAGGAGGTGAAGAAAGAAGAGTAAGGCAGGAGAATCCATAAGGCAGTCCAGCAAGGTCAACGAGGGCAGGAAGATGTGGGAAACGCACTCCAAAGAAGTGTCAGGTGGAATGACACAAGGCACCTCTGACAGTCAGCTTCATCCTCAGATCTGTATATGATGTCCTGCCCCCGCGTTCAAACCTGGTAAAATGGGAGAAATTACGTGACCCTACGTGTCCAATCTGTCATGGTAAACAAACAGTGGAATATGTCCGAAGTTCATGCAAAGCAGTGTTAACCAAAGGAAGGTACAGACTGAGGCGCAACCAAACGCTTTAGTAGATCACACATGCTGCTGTTACCGCTGCTGGAGGAACCACCACGCCACCAGAAGCTCCAGCAACGACAGGAGACCACAGATCATGGTCTGGAACAGCTGTGACATGAAGAGCAGGGAAGCGGGGTTGGCTGGATGGACTGGCTGGCTGAAAACGCACAGCAGACCTTCCAGAATGGGAACACCGTCCACATCATCAGGAAGACAGGAAACGTGGCATGGGACCGGCTATTGCTCTCCACTCAGGTCCATCAAAGCAAAATGAATGCTTCTGATCGAACTCACTCTGCCATACGAAAGCAGAATGAAGCAAGCTCACATCTTCAAAACTCTCTCTCTCTCTGACACACACACACACACTTCTTCTCATCCCTCTCCTCCTCCCTTTTTCTCTCCTCTTCCTGTCAGTTTCTGTCCACGTCAGGACTGTCCGGTGTGTGGGCAGCTCCATGGTGAGGGCATTGTGTGTCCAGTGTTGACCTCACATGAAGAACTCAGGGCTTGACACACACCAACCTTTCCTCTGGCATGTGCACAGTTGACTACGGTTCGCATGCTGAATCCCCCCCCCCCCCCCCCCCCCCCCCCCCCCCCCCCCCCCCCCCGCCTCTCTCTCTGCCTTGGAGGATTGATATGTGTGCGCGCACGCATATGTGTGTTTGTGTGTGTGTGTGTGCATGTTCCGAGTGTGTGTGTGTGTGTGCATGTGCGTGTGTGTGTGTGTGTGTGTAGTTAGTATCAACAAATTGATATTCCAGTGGAACAACTAGTATTGAATAAAAGTAGCACCAGGAGTGGCGGTCAATCTTCTGCCATACCTGCATCAAATATTGACAGCCACCTACAATCATTTTATCCTAGTTCTGTATGGCTGTGGAACTCACTGCCGGGTGCCATCAATTTTGCCACAGATGCAGTTTCATTTAAAAATCAAATTGATACGATTGTCTTGAGATCTGCATATTGACTGATTTTTCTATTTTAACTTGCCCAGATATTTTATGGTTACCTGGACCTGAATCTGGCCATTGCTTTTAACTTGTTTTAAGGCTGTTATGAGTTGCATCCTGTAGCCTGATTTACCTCTGTTCAGGAGCAGTTATGTCCCTTGATATCTTAATGGAGTGTCCTGCGCGTGCCTGTACCCATCGTCAACACAGCGCAGGCCTCCAAGGGTGGTACAGGACTACTCAAAAGGCAGGTGGAGACAGTGCTTCTCTGGGTCCTCCCCAGCACCTCGGGTGTTTCTTTTTCTTCTTTGCCTTAACTAGACTGACCCTGGAGAAAGGTCCAGTGACGGTGAGGAAAGACACACTGACCACAGGGAAAGTCCTGTTGACAGTGGGAAAGACTACAACTTTGGATTCTCTCTTGAGGGCACATAAGACCGTATGGCGAAAGCTTGGCTGTGTCTGGAGTGGCACTGTCTTCATCTGTCCGTGGGCAGGGGTGGTTGGGTCTGTGGGGTGTGCTCGACAGCTGGAGGGTGGTGTTTTTCGCCGGTGGGCTCTGCAGTCATGAAACACGGGCTGGTACACCCATGGGGATGCTACTTTAAGGCTGTTATGAGTTGCATCCTGTAGCCTGATTTACCTCTGTTCAGGAGCAGTTATGTCCCTTGATATCTTAATGGAGTGTCCTGCGCGCGTGCCTGTACCCATCGTCAACACAGCGCAGGCCTCCAAGGGTGGTACAGGACTACTCAAAAGGCAGGTGGAGACAGTGCTTCTCTGGGTCCTCCCCAGCACCTTCGGGTGTTTCTTTTTCTTCTTTGCCTTAACTAGGCTGACCCTGGAGAAAGGTCCAGTGACGGTGAGGAAAGACACACTGACCACAGGGAAAGTCCTGTTGACAGTGGGAAAGACTACAACTTTGGATTCTCTCTTGAGGGCACATAAGACCGTATGGCGAAAGCTTGGCTGTGTCTGGAGTGGCACTGTCTTCATCTGTCCGTGGGCAGGGGTGGTTGGGTCTGTGGGGTGTGCTCGACAGCTGGAGGGTGGTGTTTTTCGCCGGTGGGCTCTGCAGTCATGAAACACGGGCTGGTACACCATGGGGATGCTACTTTAAGGCTGTTATGAGTTGCATCCTGTAGCCTGATTTACCTCTGTTCAGGAGCAGCTATGTCCCTTGATATCTCAATGGAGTGTCCTGCGCGTGCCTGTACCCATCGTCAACACAGCGCAGGCCTCCAAGGGTGGTACAGGACTACTCAAAAGGCAGGTGGAGACAGTGCTTCTCTGGGTCCTCCCCAGCACCTTCGGGTGTTTCTTTTTCTTTTCTTTTAATATCATGTGCGACCCCTGGTTGCCAATTTCGCGCCAGGGGCCAACAGGCTGAGTCGCACTTTATTTTTACTTTTTTAACATGCGCGCTGGTGACCTACTCGTTTTTGAGTGAAACAGTTTTTTAGGAAGAAGAAGAGAAGTGTGTGTGTTTGTGTGTGTGTGTGTGTGTGTGTGTGTGTGTGTGTGTGAGAGAGAGAGAGAGAGAGAGAGAGAGAGAGAGAGAGAGAGAGAGAGAGAGTGTTTCCTTTTTCTTTTTTTTTTCGTTTTCGTAATTCATATATTCTTGATTGTTGTTTCAATACTTTGTTTTTTTCCTTGAAGTTCATCTATGCGTCAATGTTGATGGAAAAAACAACTCATCAACTTTTTTATGTAGATTTGAAGATATGTATATTTGAAACATGCTTACTTAGCTGTCAGTCAGTCTTAATGGGGCAAGAGCCAGATATTTGCTCATCTGTTAACCTTGGAAATGAAAAATATCAATCAGTCTCTTTCTCTCTCACTCTCCCCAAATACTGTGCAATAATGTGTGTATGCCATTTGAGCCTTGGTGTATGCCACAGGGGTGAAGAGGGGATGGCTGTGTTACAGGTTTGACATACATATTCATTCCCTTCCGGCTGAAAGTCTTTGGGGGGTGGTTTGGGGTGGGAAGACGAAAGGGGGAAGAAAGAACCCAGGAATCCACGCTTCACACGTCTAATAACACAGCATTCCAGACTGGGGTGATTTTTTAACCTCAGCAAGGCATTCAGCACATTTCCTCATACGAAACTCCTCGACAAAAGCAGCACTATTGTATCTGGGAACCAGTCTTGAAATATACACAAAACTTTCTGACAAAGAGAACCATGAAGCTGGTTCCGTGGAGAAAGCTGCTGCTAAGCTTGTATACTTAGTTCTAATGCTCAATGCTTGTGTCTCATTATGACGTGTTCCAAAGTAAAGTGTCAGACTACAGCAGAAGAGAATTGTTGGACAGATGTGGAATGAGCAGCAACACCACCTGCAGCAACACCAGCAACACACAACCTGCAACACCACCTGCAACACCACCTGCTATTCCCTCACTCCGTACACAGGAAGAAATCTGAAGGAAGGCAGGGAGACGTTGTCTGTTTGTGTCAGCGTGGATCATGGGAATGTGAAGAGAGGCAGGGGGACATAGCTGTGTGTCTGTGACAGCTTAGGGTATAGGAATCTGAAGAGAGGCAGGGGGATGTAGCTGTGTGTGTCTGTGACAGCTCGAGGTATAGGAATCTGAAGAGAGGCAGGGATGCTTTGCTGTGTGCTTGTGTTAGTTCATGGTATGGAAATGTAAACAGACAGGCAGATGTTGTTCCTATGTCAGCACAGGCTACATGTTGTCACAGAAGAAATGAAGTATGTTTACGTGTTGTCACAGAAGAAATGAAGTATGTTACGTGTTGTCACAGAAGAAATGAAGTGTACTACATGTTGTCACAGAAAAAATGAAGTGTACTACATGTTGTCACAGAAGAAATGAAGTATGCTAAATGTTGTCACAGAACAAATGAATTAAGCTCCATATAATCTCAAGGGAAATTAAATCTGCTATATGATATTGCACGAGCAATGAAGTATGCTGCGTTTTGTTACAAGATAAATGAAGTATGCTCCATGTCATTCACAGAAGAAATGAAATATAGAGTCAAAATTGCTTCGTTATATCTGGCTTTCATTACACCAACGTGCCAGTAATAACAAATTTATATCTGGATTAACCATTATATGAGGCATGACATGATTGTCTCTCTCTCTCAAACACATACATACACACACACACACACACACACACACACACACACACACGCGCGCATGCGTGCGCGCGCACACTTACACACACTCACATCGTCTGATATCACTTTTAGTGGAAAGACGTTAAACTGAAGAACAAACAACACACACACACACACACACACACACACGCTCAAACAGATATGCTTGGGACCCCCTAACCATCTCGTTATGATCCGCATATTTTTACATACGACTTTATTACATCCGACATAGTTTTCGTCTTGTAAAGAAGGAAATTTGCCAGGACCAACTATTTTGCTTCCTTGCATCTGGCATCCAGCTTGTGGGAAACAATCTATTCTGACCAGTGCTATTCAATGTGAGAATTGTGTTGGTATGACTCATGCACCCACCCTCTCATCCTCAGTGCCACCCCCAACCACACACACACAAAGCTGTTTGGTGAGAAAATATTTTGATATCACACACACACACACACACACACACACACACTCAGGTCAGAATGTAATGTATTTTTATTCCAGGCACTTAAGGTCTTCTTAAACACACACACACACACACACACACACACACACACACACACACACACGTCAGAATGTAAAGTATTTTTATTCAAGGTGATTAAGGTCTTAAAACTCACACACACACACACACACACACACACACTGGAATGACATGAAGATTCTAGTCTAGTACACAGTGAGGAAAGAGACAAGGAGAAATCCTGTAAACACTACCTCTAACAGCGCTTCCATAAGAAGTCAGCTGCAAGCTCCAGCAAGTGACAGCTATTCTGCTTTGTGAAGAGCTTCTCAGGTTAACAGTTTTAATAGTGATGCTAAAGCCCAGTCACCAACAAAAAGCCTCTTCAGGTCTGTCAAATTCATACAGGGCAATAAGAAGTCATCTTATAAACATGTCAGATAACTGATAGAAAAAATAATAATAAAAAGAAACGAACAATAAAAGCAGGTAATGACAGTGTACCTAACCTGATGACTTCTTATGTCAATTTCAATTATCCTGTACTGACAGCATCTTGCATTTATGCTAATTTTTTTTTTGAATTTGTAAAAACTTAATGAAAAACATTCAAATGACTTTTTTTTTAAATTACACAGAAAATCCATATATGGGGCAAACATGCACAGCAAAATGGACATGGAGTGTCCTCTTTCAGTATTGTATATAAACTGTCACTACCTAACTGCCTGATCACAACAAAAAAGCTGGCATGTCATATATATGTATATGTAAAAGGTTTCCAGAACAAAGACAGGTGAATGGTGCACAAAGGCAGAAAAAACAGTTGATGACAGCAACAAAAGACAAACAGGAATTTTTGAAAGAAGGCACAGTCACAAAGAGCGACAGAAAAGAGGAAGATATGAGCACAGACCTTCCAGAAGGTGGGGGGGGAGCTACCTGTAATGAAAGAGCCCCCCGCCATCCCCATGGGGAACGCCAGGTTAAAAAAAAATCCTGGCAGCAGGTGAGAAACAATTCAAGATTAGGAAACAACAAAAAAAATCAGCCCCTAGCCAGGGCACGTCTTCTCACTGATCAGGGTTGTGCTTGATTCTGACTCCAATACTGACACTTCCTCAAAGGCACGTCATTGTGACCAGTTTAACTAAGAGAAAATTCACACAGGAAAAAAAAAAGAAGGAAACACTAGTTTTCTCTTCACCCTCTCCCCCAAAACGGCATGGCTTTGACTCTTTTCATTTGTAATTCAAAAATGGAATGAGGATTAAACGTGCTTGATTTGAACAGAGATTGGTGCCTGACCATATGGCCATACACATTTGTGTGTTCTCGCAGGGAAGAGAGTTAAGGTAAGGTAAGGTATGTTGCTTATAGCCCAGCTGACTGCAAAGGGCCATATCAGGTCTGCACCACATTGAAGTCGCACAACTCTTTAAAACACACCTTCAAAAAATACACAGCAAAATTGTTAATTATCTTTCATCCATAAAATCGTAGATCAGATAAAAAATATAAATCTCCCTCATAAATTCAAAGATCACATCAGGTGGGACATTTCTGAACAAGTTTTCATGGAGCCTGCTGTAAAGTGTGTAGGTCTCACATCATGCAAGTCCCAACACTCTGAGAGAATATGTTTCACTGTGAGTGGTGTATGACATGGAGAGCACAATGCAACATCTTCACCTTTTAAAGAAAAGAATGGGTGTAAAACTAGTGGCCAGTAAAGAAAAACATTTAAGCGAATTCTTAAAATGAACATACTGACCATACAGCAGCAGCACACACACTTTGTGCTTTTTGTTCACGGAAAGTGTCTACACATTTATAATAACAATATATGTGTGATGTGATTGATGAAAGTGTACACACATTCAAAAGCAAGTACATATCAAGACTGTGGCAGAAACAAACACTATGTGTGTTGCTTTTTTTAACAAAGTGCACACACATGTTAAATAACGTATCAAGAATATGGCAGAAACAAACACAAGGTGTGTTGTTTAAACAAAGTGCACACACATGTCTAATAACATATCAAGAATATATGGCAGAAACAAACACAATGTGTGTTGTTTTTAACAAAGTGCACAGACATGTGTAATAACATATCAAAAACGTGGCAGAAACAAATACTACGTGTTCTACGTTTATCAAAAGCGTTTACACATTTATGAACATACCAAGAATAAGACAGAAAAAGACATCATGTGTGTTGTGTGTTAAACAAAACTGTATACACATATGTGATAGGAGCATACAAAGAACATGGTAGAAAACAAACAAAAAAAAACAACCCAAAAACATGGGAAATCTGTTTACTATTCAAAACTTGCATAAAAGACATTTAACCGTATATTCATTTATAAACATTGCTAATTACATGTATTAAGGTTGATAGTGGTAAGTCACAAAACGCGTGAGAAGCAGACACATACTAAATGTGTTATGTTTCAGGACAAGAATGATATGTATCTACATAAACTGACAAAAGAAACTATCAAGAGTATAACTGTAACATACAAATATTGTCTACCATATTCTGAACAAGCAACACACACACACACACACACACACACACACACACACACACACACACACTATGCTTGTGTGTGTGTGTATCTGTATGTATGTATACATTTATGTAGTATGTATGTATGTATGTATCTATCTGTGTGTGTGTGTGTTCTCTAAAAGAAAAAAATAAATCAAGAAATTATCAAGGTCAGCTGGTTAAAATCGCAGCAAAACATCAAACAAACAAATAACTGAAACAATGGCAAAAAACCCCCAAACAAACAAATGCTCCATGGTCACTCTGTTAATCGAATCTGTTGACTGATACATTCACCATTTATAAAACAGGATGCTTAAATCATCAGGGTCAGGGGTCATAGTCGAACACAGGTCAACATGATGACTACAGCCAAGTGATCAGACCACAGCATTTAACCCTTTTTCTAACCTGAATTAACACTTGCCGTGGAACTTTTCCAGCCTGACATGTTCTGGAGATTAACTTAAAGGTCAAGTGTGCTAAAATCAAACTGTCATTAATTCAGTATTGGAAAACAAAAAATGGCACACATCAACAGAAAATATTATTTTCTGTAACATATTAATTTTTCATTGTATTTGATTTATCTGGTGATAAATGGATCCTTGATAAACTATGAGCCAAACAGATCTTTAATCACTACTTATTATTTTCACAGTTGTATTATTATGTTTGTGATATGATGCAAATACAAGGTGACTGTGCCATGGTCAAATATATTTTCTGCCACTCTGTACATTTCTATGGCTTTTATATTGATACTTTCATAACTATTTGGTATAATTATCCACTACGGTGTCAGTGAAAACTTGCCTCACTGTTACATTTTTTCCTTGTCCAGGAAAAAAAAAAAAAAGAAAAAAAATCACCAAATCATTCAAAATTTGCTTACTCAAAGTGACACATAATGTAAGAATGAAATAACTCCAAAGTATTCTCCCTGTGCTTGTTGTTTATGCGCAGTTCTTTTACGCACAGCATAAGAACAGAATGAGCTAAATGCGTTTTGGTGCCCCTGAGCAGAAGATGGATGCTGGGTGAAAAGTGTTAAACCTAAGTCAGAGATCAAAATGGAGGACGGGTCAACCTGACGACTATAGCCTAGCAATAAACAGTAAACAAGTGGGGTAGTTTTTGCTCCCGTAAGGAAACCTAACACAGAGTAACTTTTATTCAAGCCTGGCCTATGTCAGGCTTGAATAAAAGTTACTCTGTGTTAGGTTTCCTTACGGGAGCAAAAACCACCCCACTTGTTTACTGTTTATTGCTTACTGTTCCCTGCCTCATTTCATTTCCAATATAGCCTAGCAATTTGAACATAGCACTCTTAATCCTAAGATTAGAGGTAACAGAGGAAGATGGGTCAGAATCCCGACAGACACAGTGGCCAAAACACAGGATCTTATCCTGATGTCAGGGGTCTGAATCCCAGCAGTGTCTGACAGGTAAAGTGTCCAATGGATTTTCGCATCTCCCTGGTCAACACGTGGACAGACCTGCTATTGACTGAATGACCTCTGTACGGACAGTAAACACACAAACAGATCTCCTATTGACTGAACAACCTTTGTAGATACAGGCAACACATGGACAGACCTGCTAGTTACTGAACAACCTCTATAGGTGTAGGTAACACACATCAAGATATGCTAGTGACTGAACAACGTCTGTAGTACAGACTATAAGACACAGACAGACCTGCCAGTGACTAAACAACCTCTGCAGGTACAGATTATAAGACACAGACAGATCTACCTTAGTAGATACAGATAACATATGCACTGACCTGTCAATGTCTTGACAATCTCTGTAGGTACAGTTGACACACGGACAGACATGTTTGTGACTGAACAACCCTCTCGAGTACAGATATCACATAGACAGACCTGCTAGTGACTGAGCGACCGTCATCAGTACAGGTAACACATAAACAGACCTGTTAATGACAGAACAACCTCTGTAGGTACAAATAACACTTGTAAAGACCTGTTAGTGCCTCAATGACCCCTGTAGGTGCTGATATCACGTGGACAGAGCTGCTAGTGAGTGAATGGTCTCTGTAGGTACAGGTAACACAGGCATGAACCTGCTACTAACTGTAGGTACAGGTAACACAGGCATGAACCTGCTACTAACTGTAGGTACAGGTAACACATGCATGAACCTGCTACTGACTGAACAACCTGTGTGGGTCAAGTTAAAAGACAATGCATCACACAGTACTCATTGAAATACTGCTGTTGAAGGCTTATTCAGGTCTCAATACACCACATATATTTTGAAATAAAAACTTTTGAAGCCTTATTTAGATCTCAATACACTTGCACAATTTTGAAAATAAAATGATAAATAAATCTGAAGCATGTCTGTGCATGTGCAGTGTGTGTGTGTGTGTGTGTGTGTGTGTGTGTGTGTGTGTGTGTGTGTGTGTGTGTGCATGTGTGTGTGTGAGTGCTTGCGTGCATGTGCGTGTAAACAGAGAATGCAGGCTAATTTGCTTATGTGTCTTTACGTGTGTGCATGTGTTTGTTTAATGAACATGTGTCTTGCATGTGTATGTGAGTGCAAGTGTGTACGGTTTTGGGTGTTGTATGTGTAGGAATACATGTGTACATACGAGCAGCATAGGTACTAGGTACTATACACAGAGATTAAAAACTACTGTAACATTATAGCATTACAGTATATACACAGAAAGGAATTCAACCATAAGGCACAACAGTGTATTTCTGAAGTGAAGAGAAACCTTCACACTGTTCCAAGTCCTGTTTCCTTCACAAACAGACATGGCCTCTTTCCCATTCCTGGACTGTGGATTCCTCGTCACCAGCCAGTCCTTTCTAATCTCTGCTGACAAACCTCAGATTATACTTGTTGTCTAGTCCCATGTGGTAACCAAATACATATCGTTGACAGTCCCACTTCACATGTACACAATCATATTTCAGGTTGAACGGAAGTTCAATGACAGTCCCTTCACCTGGAGGTGATCCATCCTGAAAGACAAACACAGAAACATCCAGACTGTCAGTGCAAGGAGTCATCAGTTATTACACATGTGTGGTTGCATGGCAACAAAGAGCCGCCTGAATGATGGGGAACACCCTGCACAAGGCCGCACCCTCATCTCCTGAATACACTGTGTCCACAACCTGACAGCCACACCTTTGTACCAAATGCATTTAGTGGTTTGTCCCTGAAATTATGGTTTTTTTGTTCCTGGAATACAGTTTATAATTATAGGAAAAAGTCTGTTTTATGTAAAATGAATTAACCTACACTTGATGTTTTCTTTCTTTAAAAAAGTATTAAAATATCACAACTAGCCATTTAGTTAAAAAATTTTAAAGATACAGGCATAATCATACAAAGTTTGCATTGGAGTGTTTGAAGATTCAGAACAGACTGGACGTCAAACAACAATCCCTCATGCTGACACTGCTGTAAGAAATACTGGAAGTTATTACATCATTGACTGAGGGCTACAGTTTCAAATATAAAGCACAATGCTTTTTAATAGTAGGAAATGTGAGAAACTTCTATGTGCTAAGTTTTCAGCAGACAAAAACTTAAGCATGAGAATGCACACAAACACCCACAAACCCAAACACAGACACAAACACAGACACTAACACAGACAGCCTGTAGTGCACAGATAGCCTCTAGTGGACCAACAATACACCAAGAAGGGAGACAAATCTGGATTGTGGACAGACAACCTGAAGTCGACCCATATCCTGCACAGTGTGCTGTTAGCCTGCAGTGGACCACACAAAAACCTACAAAGGGAGATAATCCTGAAAAAGTGGACAGACAGCCACAAGGGATTAAACAAAAACCTATAAAGGGAGACAATCCTGGGAAAAAATATACAGACAGCCAAAAAGTAGATCACACAATAACCTAGCAGCAAACAGAGAGAGAGAGAATGATGCTTATAACCCAGCAGCTCTAGATACTGGACAGACAGCTTACAGTGGATCACTCATTAACCTAGAAATTGGGATAATCCTGGATAATGAGAAGACAGCATTATGTGAGTCACACATTAACCTGGAAAAGGAGACAACCCTGGTTATGGATCAGGTATCCTGCAGTGGGTCATACACTAGCTGAGAAAGGGAAACAATCCTGGATAGTGGACAGGTATCCTGCAGTGGGTCACACACTAGCTGAGAAAGGGAAACAATCCTGGATGGTGGACAGGTATCCTGCAGTGGGTCACACACTGGCTGAGAAAGGGAAACAATCCTGGATGGTGGACAGGTATCCTGCAATGGGTCACACACTAGCTGAGAAAGGGAAACAATCCTGGATAGTGGACAGATATCCTGCGGTGGGTCACACACTAGCTGTGAAAGGGAAACAATCCTGGATGGTGGACAGATATCCTGCAGTGGGTCACATACTAGCTGAGAAAGGGAAACAATCGTGGATAGTGGACAGGTATTCTGCAGTGGGTCATACACTAGCTGAGAAGGGAAACAATCCTAGATAGTGGACAGGTAACCTATGGTGGATCAGACACTAACCTGGAATGGGAAAACAAAACTGGAATGGATAAAGAGCCTGTAGTGGATCACACAAAGGGGACAAACCTGGATAGTGAATAGATAACCTATAGTGGATCACACAGGCACCTGGGTAGCCCGTAGTGCATAACAAAATGCAAGATAATATTGCTCATGATTGTGACACACCCTGTCTTAAAGATGAGCAACGTCAGTGCAGCTCAGTCTACAGAGGCATTCTCAGATCAAAACTGGATTCCTGGAAGAACACTGCACTTTCCCTGTGCAGGGTGACTATCCCCAACCCGGCCGGTCCACGGGTGGCGGATAGGGGGTCTGCCCCCAGATATGAGGGTTAGCTGCGATATAAGTCAGGCTTGCCTGGCCAGACCAGCTGGCGATGTTCCTACCAGGTCGGGGCAGGGTAACAGGTGGCTCTGTACACCATATCAAATTTCCCATGTGTCCTGTGACAGGTTCATCATGTGAGTAAGAGGCGCATAAAAACCTCTAGCCATGGTGAAGGAAAACCTCAGAGAAACAAACTAGGTAGGGGATGCTCATCAGCCTTAGTTGGCAAGTCGCCTACAACAGGGAAACCCTGACAAGAAAACCAACGCCGAAGATGGATGTACTGGGCCCTTGGCGCGTAACAGCAGTACAATGCATCTACGTCATGGATGGAAAACATCACAGATTTTTGATATGGTACTGTACTAGAGGAGTCTCGCCGGCTAGTTGAGTGCCAGGCCCTGTGCCTCAAAAGGGCCCACCCCATGCGTCTGGTGGTCACCCTGTCCTGGTGTGAGGAGCCAGGCATCGGAGGCGGAGGGAAAATGCTACTGGCCAAAACACATCTGACCCTGGAGATACACCTAGACCACTCAACATTCTCCAGTGGAATGCAGAGGGTGTCTACCAAAAAAGATCCCACTTACTGAGAGAATGAACACAGAAAACATTGATGTGGCCTGTATCCAGAGACACACCTGAAATCCAACCACAGGTTTCCTTTCAGAGGTTACCAAACCTTCAAGATGGACAGAGAAGGAAGACCAAAAGGAGGAGTGCAGATACCTCTACAGATAAGATACAGATAATGTTGCTTATAGCCCAGCCGACCGCAAAGGGTCACATCAGGGCTGTCATCACGTTAAAATCAACACACAAGTTAGTCATTCATACTGATACAATTCTTTAAAATACATAAAAAAACCCATCCAAAAGTTTGTTAAAAAAATCTTTCCACTATAAAATCTCAGATCCAATGAAAAATGTTAATCTCTTTCAAGAACTCCAAGGTCGCGTCAGGCGGAACGTCTCTGAACAAGGTTTTCATGGAACCTACTGTAAAATGTTTGTGTCTCACATCAATCATGCAAGTCCAAACACTCTAAAAGAATATGTTTCATTGTGAGTGGCACATGAATGCACCATGGAGCTTCTTCACTCTTTAAAAGGCAGGAATGGGTAAAATACGAATGGCCGGTGTGCAGATGGCACAGAACTGTTTCTTACTTATGACCACCAGACGTAGATGAGAGGAAGTCCTTAAGGTTTGGACGGATCTGAAAGAGTTTGTTATCCGTCCATGCATTCCAGTCCTCCTGCCAGTCTCTGACATAATCGTTAATGTGGGGTTTCAGATCTGAGCAGGGGATATATATGTCGGACAATTTCTCTGTTATGGCATTCTTGGCCAAACGATCAACCATTTCATTCCCTCCGATGCCAACATGACCAGGAACCCAAGCCAGAATAATGTTGTAACCCTCCACTTTCAACTTGGTAAAAAGTTCAAAGAAGTGTAAAAGTTCTGGATGCTGAAGGCTGCGGCCGTCTGTGGCCTCCAAAGCTGACAGTGAATCTGACAGAACCAGAAAGACCCTCTTCTTAGATTGTGAGATTATCCTCAGTGCCAGAACCAGAGCTGTAAGTTTAGCAGAGTAAGCAGAAAGCATCGGAAGGAATATGTTCTAACAGTATTTGAGAAGGAGCACCAGGACATAGGCTGCACATGCCACTCCATCTTCAGACTTGGAAAGGTCGGTGAAAATTTTCTGATAGGATGGGAATTTTGAACCAAGGTCAGCATACAATGCCTTGTATGCCAGAGGGCTGGTACATTCTTTGCGAAAAGCTGCAAGATCAAAACAAATCTCCGGTGTGAAAAAGGTCCATGGAGGTTGATCTGGAAACTTGGAAAAATCAGACACAACTCCTAGGTCCAGACCTGCATTCTGCGTGTGAGGCTGCATACAAAGACCAAACGGTGGAATACAGTTAGGGTTGCTTTTTGAATTTGCTTTAAAACTGAGGGTCAAAGACACAGTCATAGGCAGGGTTTTCCGGTTCAGAGAACAGTCTGATATATACTATTCAAAGACGGTTTCAGCCTGCGGTTGGACAGTGAGGGTTCACCTGCCTCTGCGTACAGGCTGTACACAGGGGTGGTGCGGAATGCTCCAAGACACAGATGAAGCCCTTGATGGTGGATAGGGTCCAAGAGTTTTAGGTAAGACAGTCTTGCAGAGCCATACACAGCACAACCATAGTCCAGTCTGGACCAGTTTGGAATGGACCAAGGCTCTGTAGAGGTGCAGCAAAGTTTTCTTATCAGTGCCCAAGTCAGTGTGTGCTACGACCCACAGAATATTCAGAGCTTTCTGGCTAGAGGTTTTGAGGTTTTTAATGTGGCTGAGAAAGTTGAGTTTTTGGTTAAAAATAACTCCTAGGATTTTGGCCTCTTTGACAGCTGGAATGAGAAATTTCCCTATTTTGATTTCAGGATCTACAAAGAAACAATGAAAATTATGGAAGTGAATGCACTGTGTCTTCATAGGAGAAAAAAGTGAAGCCGTTTTCATCCGCCCACTGATGAATTTTATCCCAGGGTTCATACCAACAGGACTAAACCCACCCCCATCTCACCTCCCCCTTACCCCTCAACCTTCATATTATATATGCGCGCTTCACTCACACACACACACACACACACACACACACACACACACACACACACATTACACACACACACACATACACTCAAAAATGATACACACACAAATGCAAGTGAACACAACAGAATGAACAATTCACTTACCAATCACACACCATCATTTACAGTCATAGTTCCTTTACCATTAAATGTAATTTAAAATTTACACAATTCTACTCACACCTGAAAATGTATCTTGATCCCAGTTTTACTTTTTGATTTCTTCCACTTTCTTATTTATCAGACTTAAGCAGGTCTTTCACACAAATTTCCAGTTTCCTCTTCTTTGTTCACACTGCCAGCACTTGAATCACAGTATCATTTAACAGTCACAGTTCCTTTACCATGCAAAGAGTAGCCATTTAGATGTAACAGGGTTCCCACTTCTTCACAGGAAAAAAATTCAAGGGTTTTTCAAGGGTTTCTAAAGGGGATATTTTAATTTTTAAGGGGCAAATTTAGCCGTACAATTGAAAAAAAAGAGTGAATAATAACCTTACACATGTAATCCAGCCATGATGATAAGGTGATTACACTTCTGTAGTCTTTTCCACGCTCAATATCATGTATATAAAAAAAATAAAAAATGAAGTCTTTATACAGAAATTGAGAAATCAGAAAAAAGAAAACTTTCAATCTGCTTTCCGGACCAGTATCTGACATGAATGTCCAGCTGCTTCTGTTTCAAGTCCTTGCTCAATGATTCATCAAAAAGCATGACATATTCATTGCAGCCGAGGCCTCCTCTCTAGCACATTTCAGGAGGGAGCTCAGCAAACTTTACTTTTAAAATACAGCCACTGTATGTGCTGTCGTGTGGAAGTGTGTGTGAATGGTTGGCGGGCCTGGACTAGCCTAGTGCTTGTTCTGGGCAGGATAGGGAGCAGGGTACCCCTTTTTAAAAGGTGAATGTGGGTAGCCTTCCTGTAGCTCCACACTTAACTGGTTTTTTTTTTGTTGTTGTTGTTGTTTTAAAATGGAGTGACTGATGGCGGAGAATGAAGCAAAATTTAGAAAGAGAGGGGGTTAGTTACCGCCAAGGACATTGACAAACAAAGCACAGGACAAGACACAATGCAATTCGACCTCTTGGATCTTCTTCAGGGAAAAAAAAAAAAAAAATCACATTTAACATTTAGGACAGTACAAAAAGAACGAAGACTTATCTGTCCATGTGGTAGGAAGAATGGCCGCCAGACGGAAACGACAGAGGGGATTATGGGAGAAAAAAAGGGGGGGGGGGGGGGGGGGGGGGGGGGGGGGGGGGGGGGGGGAGGGGGGGAGTGAAATGATGGGTTGTGTAGCTGGTTTAGTGGGGTGGTGTGATATATTTGTGATGGTTGTGGTTAAGGTGGATTGATAATAATGCTAAGTAAGGGGGGGGGGGGGGGATTTTTATATTATATATATATATATATATATATATATATAGATAGATAGATAGATAGATATAGAGGGATAGTAATAATAATGATAGTGGTAGTAATTATAATAACTAGATGAATAAAATGAAAGTAACTGTAATAACAAAACAATTAAGTGAATAGATAAATGTAACAATTTTTTTTTTGAATTGTTTTGTTTTTTTTTTGTTGTGTGTGTGTGTGTGTGTGTGTGTGTGTGTGTGTGTGTGTGTGGCTAGCTGGTAGGTAAGTAGGGGGAGGGGGTGTGGTATGAATGTTGTCTTTTTGAACAAGAAAGTAGGGTTTTTTCTTTTTTTTTTTTTTTAACAAACGCGCACTTAAATGAGTCACTTAAAGTCTATGGAGACGACGTGACGATTGATTTGAAGATTCAGTCTGTGATTTCACTTTTTTTTCAGTTCTGACAGAAAAAAGGAGCAAATGCCAAAAGTTGCAAGATATCTACTTTTGGTTTCCCCACACCGATAGTTCGTCGCAATCGAGGAATATGGAAACATTGCTGCAAACAGTTTCGCGTTGTCTTCAGCAGATCGGAAACTGTGATGATTGTTGATGGCATGAATCGTCCACAACACTTCAGATTTCAACACATCTGTCCCACTTGCTGTTATTGTGGACTGGCTGACGATTCTTACTGAGGAAAGGGTCTGACCCGATTTGATGATTTGATTGCCGAACGAAGTCCGTAAGACTACCGACGGCCTACTCGCTTTATCCAATTCCACGTATTTTTTTTCCTCTTTCCGTGATTTGCAACCGCCGATTCGCCCATTGTCCGAACATCAACGGTCTTTTTGCACACTTTACAGAAAAACGCATGTTTGTTGTCTCTGCATTCAGTGATCCAGCTTCGATATTCTTCCTTCTGTAGCCACAACGGATCAAATGCGTAATTTCCCTTTGGCATGATGACAGACGCAACAGTATCGGACTTCGCCGAAGATGATAGAGCATGGCGCCCTTTGTCGGAAGTCGAACTGCGCATGCGCAAACGATAACCGACTATTGAATTGCTTCCCTTTGCTTGAAAAGCAGACGACACGCAACACGATTCGAGAGGCGAAAATCGATGTCCGAAGTATCGTTCGCGTTTGTTCTCCGATTCGTCTTCAAATGTTACGGTCAGTTTTGGTCCGAAAACGATTTTTTAAGGGGATTTCAAGGGATGGTAGGGATATCTGCAGTTTTCAAGGGCCTTTTTGACCCAGTTGAAATTTAAAGGGTTTTCAAGGGTCTTCAAGGGGCGTACGAACCCTGTGTAATGTAAAATTGACACGATCCCACTCACACCTGAAAATGTATCCTATCCCAGTTCTACTTTTTGATTTCTTCGACTTCTCATTTATCTGGGCCTCAAGAACAGAAACTTCAGCTGTCTTGTCCTTAGCAGATCTACGGAGAGCATTTGACTTTGCTATGAAGGTGAAGGTGAAGTTTTGTGTTCTTTCTGCTTTCTCAGCAAACTCATCAGCAGACTTAAGCAGGTCTTTGACACAAATTTGGCTCGAAATCTATTGCCGTCCGATGCTTTTTCGATCCAGTTCTGGTACTGGCTATTGGTCAACCACCACGCTTGGCTGAATACACACTTTCCCATTTTTTTAAATTCTTGCCGTGCAGGCGCAAACGATTGAGAAAAAATCATAGAACGGAAGTTGGGGCTGGAAAATTGCGCACATGCGCACTCGACACAAGGGAGACTACTCGGACGGCAAAATAAATAATTCTGCAGTTCGGATGCGCGAGTGTTGACGGGGTGGCAAATCGACATCGACCTTTTCCGAAATTTGATGTAAATAATTTTGTTTCAGTTCATGACTTGAACGTTCATGACGGAGCTCTGGAAATTTCATGACTTTTCCAAACCCTGCTGGGTAAAAGCAAATTTTCCAAGACTTTTCCAGCCCTGGAAAAGCCTTTCCCATTTTTCCAACAAAATCTTTACAGGACAAAAAATCTCCAGGTCCTGACAAAGTCACCAACGAGATGCTGTAACACCTCGGCACCGAAGCAAAGACCAAACTCCTTGCTCTCTTCAACAACAGCTGGAAGACGGGGCATGTTCCGCAAAGCTGGTGAGAAGCTGACATGGTGCCCATCCATAAGAAGGGCAAAGACAGAATCAGGGCCGACAGCTATCGCCCCATCAGCTGCGTGGGCAAGCTCCTAGAGCATATGATCAACTCGCGGCTAGTTTGGCACCTGGAGAAGATCATCATCATCACTCCAGAGCAGGCAGACTTCCACCAACATCATTCCACTGAGGATCAAGTGACCTACATAGCCCAGAAGATCGAGGATGGCTTCCAGGACAAACAGTATACACTGACAGTGTGGATAGACAGGAAAAGGCGTACGACAAAGTCTGGAAGGATGGCCTCCAGAGAAACTCCAGAAGAGTGGCGTGACTGGCGGTATGTACCAATGGATCTCGCAGTACCTGAAAAATAGGAAGGCCTGAGTCCATGTCAACGGAGCATAC
The DNA here is from genome assembly GCA_016801955.1 of Conus betulinus. NCBI lineage: Eukaryota > Metazoa > Mollusca > Gastropoda > Neogastropoda > Conidae > Conus > Conus betulinus. Next base: position 40,839 of record JADBJO010010159.1, read on the forward strand.
AGTTGGAAGAAGACAATGAGAGGAGTCCCTCAAGGTGTCCTCAGCTCTACCCTATTCCTTGTCTTTATCAACGTCATCATCAAAGGTATGCCACGCAAAGTCCAAGGAGCCATCTATGCAGACGATCTTGTCCTATGGTG
>JADBJO010010159.1:43236-75454 GCA_016801955.1 Conus betulinus
TACTTTGATGTGTAGTTGGATGTGTGTGTTGTGCATATTTAAAATGCCTGTGCCTAGTCTGTTACGAGAGACAGAAGTGCAAACATGTTTTGTAAAAATGCACGTCAAGCCTAAAATAATCAACCGCAGCTTACCCGATCGAGACAGCCTACAGCAGTAAAGCACTAAAGAAAGGGAAAAACCAACACAAGAAAAAACCAACAAGCACCAGGCCACGCAGCACAGGGTTCGCGTCACCATGGAGAGAGAAAAGTCACCATTTATCACCGTGGCTTTTGCCCAAAGCGTTGACGCCCCGTGGATTTCTTCTGAGACTACTGGGCTTCTTCCCGAAAGGTTAGGCACCTGCAATGTCACCATATGACGGGCGCTCTGAGCCCCCCGAGATCAGAAAAACAAAGAAAAACAAAATACAGGTTGAGGTTCACGGGCTGGAATAGAGGTAAATAAGGAGTAATGGATGGATCTTCTAAGATACAAAAAGGTTACTAACCCTGCATGATGGAGACGGAAATTCAAGACATCCTCATAGTTAAGGAACAACGAGGACCAGTGACAGCTTTACAACGTGTTTTTTTTTGTGGTGCCCCCCCCCCCCCCGCCCCCCACCTCCCCATCAGCTTACTGTCCTCGTCATGAGAGCGTCATGCATTTCCCTGTACACCTCGCGCGCTGATGTCGTCTCCCTTGTCACGTGGCCCACCCAAACTGTCATAATAGTAACGAGCTGCAGGGGCACAGGTTTGGCACCTCCTCATGGATCCAATCAGAAATGGCTGGAGGGTGGGAGAATGAGGGGGAAGTTGGTTTTGGGTAAGGGTGAAGGTAATGTTGAGCTTATAGCCGCAGGCCCCACCGTACAACACGTGACCATATCAGTGGTCTGTGCACCATTGGTGGAGTGCAACCCCGCAATCATGCAGGTTCAACAGGCAAAACCCTAGAGTACACTCGAGCAACACACACTCGGTACAAACACAGTCGCTAAGCTTTTGGTGTTAACGGAAAAGTCTTTCTAACTGAGAGTCGGAAATCTCAGGTATCCGAATTCAAAAAAAAAGAATGTTCGATTCACCTCAGAAGGGGTTTCTAAATGATCACAGGAGTCCATGGGAAATTGTCTGACAAGTTGGTGATCAATGGAGTGCCTGACTTATCCAATGATTTAGTCCGGTTATATAACAACGGCAGGGCTCCGAATGAACTGAATCGTTGGCAAAAGCATAATACTCGGTGCCACTTATCAACGAGAGGGTGGAGGGAAACAAGTGGTACCACCGATACTGCCCATGGGCAGTAGGATACCAACAACTACTATTGGTTAGAACAAATGTGAGACCATTGAGTTGCTGAAGTTCCGGCTAACAAAAACTTCACCGAAGAGCAAATCTGGGGAGAGGTGCAACCGTGATGCATTCAAACCTCGTGATAGGTCTTTTATCTTGTGTTATCTTTTTTGTTTTTTTCTTCCAACGTTGTCATGACACCGATGAGGGCGTTGGTCCTAAATTTGGTCTCATTTGCGATGACCAAAAGTGTCCCCGGGCGTTGTCCAATGTGTTCATGTAATATTTTTTTCCCGTTCTTCCCGCGACTTCAGCACGCCTCACTGTGTGTGGGACAGGCCGTGCTGCATCGTGGGTTCAAGAAACAAATAACGCTGTCGAGCTCCTTCCATGTAGGTGATGGATGCTCAGGGGCGGGGGGGTGGTATGTCAAAACTTCTCGCAGACAGGCCTCGCGCGTTAAAAATCCTCCACAACTATGGGCTGAAGGGGGCTTCTCGGTCGTGTCGGACTCATCTTCGTTAAAACTTTAATATACCCGGCCCGGAACCGACACATACAGGGGTGTGGGCCGGGGAAACAGGCGGGGAAAGCACAGCAGCAAGCAAACACACACGAAACACCCTCTCTCTGCCCTCAAACGCACCCCACACACCCACACACACAACAAGCAGACACCACACCCACCAACACCACACAACCCACAAAACTCAAACAAATTAGTTTTGAAACACACGTTTAATATAAAGAATGACACACAAAGCAAAAAACATATAAAACCAACATACATTCACTACAGAAAGGTGTTTTGCACACACTCCCACACATGCAACAGTATAGCAGACCCATGCTCAACAATGATGCACAACATGGCGCACGAAGGGCGTGACACACACCACACCCAGGAACAGCACTCACACCCACCACACACACATAGATGAGACAGAACAGAAAAAACAGGACACGATATATACTAAGAAGAGCGGGACCAAGAGATCGGAGAATAGATAAATCTATAGATATATGAATAGTAGATTAGTATACAGACCATACACCGACGAGACTCAGACTAACATACCTACAGGAGAACAATGGAAGAAATGTTGAGAGGAGAGGAGACGAGGAGTAATATAGAGAGATATAGATAGAGAGAATAACGATATATAGACAAAAATCCAAACAAAAACACAGAAAATGGTACAAACCTGCCACATCTTACATTATAATGAATCCATAGATTGCTAGCTTTATCAGAGAAAGTCCATTAACAACAACAGTTGTTGAAGATCGTGCTATGGTATCAAAGGATTGTCCACTGACATCAGCATTTAGCCACCAGACAGAAGCTTATTTGCTGACCTACTTCTATGTCCATGCATTAAGTGCTACACAAATATTCAGGATGAAAAACAAGGAAATCACAGTCATCTACTCTGTACCCCAACCAGAACCTCAGATTCACACCACACACGACACACACACAACGACCCACACAACACGACCACACAAATAAACGACAACACACCACACACTAACGGAAGACACGTGACACACGAAAGAACACAAACACAGGCACCAGGAAAAAAAAAACACGCAACTCGGAGGCATGGAAGGAAAACGAGAGGAAAAAAAAGGAAATGGGATCATAAAGGGGGAAAGTGGGGGGAGAGTAAATGGAGACGAAAGAGCGAGAAAGGGAAACCGGAAAGCCAGAAGAAAGAAGGCAAGGAAGGGGAGAAGGAAATGAGAGAAGGAAAAAGAAGAGGGAAGAGGAAGAAACAAAAACGGAGGCAAAAATCGGGCAAAAGCGGGTCAGAAAAACAAACGGAACAAACACGAAAAACAACAAAGACACAAAAAAGGGGAAGAGGCACACACAGGGAAAGGAAAAGGAGCGAAACGAAAGAAACACACAGACAAACGAACACAAAAGTGAGTGATGACCAGAATCAACAAGTTTATATTAAAAACCTCACAGACCCGTAACACTTCAAAACAACACAATTCAACTGAAAACCCATACCTCAGAAAACAATCACATTCCAAACAAAATAATAGGAAGAGTCCAGAGAAACAAATCTTCAATAATATCGTATTAATCGTGAGTGGCAGGTCCACAGTATTATCAGAGATTTTTGGCCAGGTAGGGGGGGGAGGGTGGGGGAAAGAAAGGGATTGGGAAAAGTGGGTGGTATTGGTTGTGGTGATTGGGGGGGCAAAATACTCCTGAACTTGCATGAATGAGGAACAAACAGGCAACCAGGAAACTGGAAATTTTACCTATGCATAAAGAACCCAGGGGGGGGGTTCAAAAAAAACTTGTGAAGCGAACGACGGGCGTGAGTGTTGCGTGAATGTGTAGGTGTGTTGTGGGGAGAAAATGTGTAGTGTTATGTGTGGTGGTATAAAAGGATTAATTGTGTGGTGTGGTGTGATCAGCCTGAAGTAGATGATGCTATGAAATAACGACGCAGGATGGTGGGGGTGAATAATTTTAACAAAATCGTTTCGATAGCAGCTGCAGTAAAGGTGTAATACAGGAAAAATTTAAAATTTCCTGACCAACAATGAGCCGCGCCAAGAACGGCACACCAACAAAAATCAGTTTTGGGCGACCCAAAAACCGACCATTCATGAAGTAACACACCAGAATGGAACCCGTTATGATTATCCAGTTAACACAACAACCCCAGAGCATACATGCAACCAAACAAAACAACCCCGACAAATGCATGCTGATGACGTTTATTTTCAGCCATCAGCGTATGAAACACGAGGAACCAAGCCCCACCATACACATCATACCTCTGTCGATGCTTCAGAATTTTCTTCTGCTTTCACTGGAATAACTTTCGCATTTTTTGTTGTTTTTTTCACGAAAATGATCAAGATTCATCAACATGTTTTGCCGCTTTTTAAATTATTTTACTCCTCAGTCCCTCTCATCCTCACGTTTTTTTCCCCCGCTTTCCCCTCTTTTAAACTGTTCAGTTTTTGTTTGAAACTCATCAATCGATTTGTGCTAACACAAAAACTTCAAAAACTATTCAACACAACTCGAGGATGATTGACATTACAATAAGCCAATTATTAATTACACACTCCATACATTTATTTTGAAAAAATTACGAAATTTCATATATCAATTCCTTAGTACTTGGGACGGGGATGTGTCTAATTATTGTCCACAAATATATTCATGATTCTCGCCCTCTCTCATCCCTCTCCCCCTCTCTGATCCATCTCCTCTTCCTCATCTCGGGCTCGGAAACCTCTCGGCAATTCCGGGTCACTCAAGCGTCGCGTTTCTCGGTCCATCGGAAGCGGCGGGGATCTCAATCATCCAAATCATAACAGCTTTACAATAAGAAAAAAGCAACTTTAAGAAAATGACAACAACAACAACACAAAAAAAAGGGGTGGGGGGGGAGGGGGGGGGGAAGGGGGGAAATGGTGGTAGGGTGAGGGGGGGTGGGGGGGGGGGGGGGTGGGGGGGTCGAGAGGGGGGGGGTGGGGGGGGGGGGGGGGGGGGGGGGGGGAATGCTGTAGGAAATATAGACTTATAAATTACAACATTCGGGAAAGGGGGGGGGGGGAGAGAAGCAAGTTTGACGGGTGCATTTAATTACAAAAAGTGACAGAACTGGGAGTAGTGCACTTTCTCAGTCGGGTGTAAATCACATATCCTTTCAGCTTAATGGCAAGGAGCTCACGTGATCCCGGCAGGAACAGTTACGTCTTTAGCCTGCTTTTAATAATGATGGTGACTTGAGATGGGAAAGGAATGCGTACCCCGGCAGTCAAGAGTGTTAATTCGACCACGAAAAAAATCCTCGAGGGGAGGGAAGTTCGTAGAACTTGACAACAAAAAAAAACTACCCATTGATTGCGCACAAACGCGCCGAGGTCTTGTTACTAGGGGTCGGGCAGAGTGACTCCGCCAACACTCATGAACATACGAGGCATGTGGCTGTTGTTCTACCGGCGTCCGTATTTTTTCAAGCTGAACCGCATTTTAACCATCAGAAATCACTCCTTTTAAAAAACTTAATGTACATTTCAGCGACGGCCCGTGGTAAGGTTAGTTAAATTCGGTCTAAAAGAACGGGCGGGGAATACCTCAGGTCCCTGATTCCTTTTGCGTGAAATAGGTGTGTGGCAGAAACTGGTTCATACACCAATTTTATCTGAGAGGATGACGCGAAAGGTAACCACGGCTGTTTTTAAACAGCACGCAGACCTATAATCAAAATGGATAAATGAATAATCAAAAACAGCTTAACAAATATCACAATACTTGTCCACTACCACCCTCGTCCTCATACCCTGTCCGTTCCCCCCCATGACTTTTTCCCCGACACACTTGAACCCACTGTCAATATAGTCAATATAATCATATTTTTTTTTCTGTTTAGAAGTCACTATTATGTATAAAAAATCAAACGAATTCTCGTAATGCTCTAGTTTAATCCTTGACAATGCGCCAGCCACCACAGTCATAACAATCAAAACTGATATAACAGAAGCAGATACAAGATTTACATTTTATTCATTGTTTACATCTTAGATTATACTTATTCATTTTCTCTTCCATTATATTGCCCCCATTAATTGTTTTCGTGTTCACAATGCCTGTGTGCTGTGTGTGTCGTGTGTGTGTGTTGTGTATTGTGTGTGTGGGACTGTAGTGATGTGGTAGGTGTTGTGTGTCGTATGTGGATGTGTGTGTGTGTGGATGTGTATGTTCTGTCGTCGTGTGTGGTGCCTCATGAGTGACTCCCGCTGGGAGTCGTGGGTTCGAATCCCATCAGAAGTCATGTGTGTTTTTCTGCCCCGACCGGCTCCTACCCAGAGTTGAGTTTGCTGCTGGACTCATTGGGAAGACTGGGACCACACAGTCGAGTTTCATCCACTTAATGGATGCGTTTCTGAGAGTGTTGCTCAAATTTCCTGACCAACACTGCAGGTGCCTGTATCTCTCGGGCCTGGTTGACGCCGGGATATATTATGAAAGGAAGCGTAGAGTACAGCCCTGTCATGTAGTCTCAGACCGAAATGGAAATCCGTAGCATCATCTTAATCATCCTCATTCTCATCGATCAGCATTAAAAAAAAAAAAAGTCTCAAATTCTGTGGCCCTTCATGCCCTGCTCTCCATGGTGACCTCAATTTCGATGTCCTCTCTCCACGTCTGTGGCCTTGGTTTGGTTCCGTCGGGTCACCGGTATCGGCGAGTCCATGGGGCTGTCGTTGGACGGACGTGGTGGCGCCCTCCGGAGGGAGAGCTCACTCACGCCGTCTCCGCGACTAAGCAATTATTGTCGTCAGTAGGGGGGCTTAGTAGGTGGTGTCCTGCGTATGTTAGATCAGAACGGCGCGGGACAGCAAAAAAAAAAAAAAAAAAAAAAAAAAAAGTAGCATGCTCTGTGTCAAGGAATTCTCAACTTGAGTCTCACAAAACACTGACTAATATATATATATATATATATATAAAACAAGAAAAAACTATATACCAGCTATGTCTGAATCATATCTGGATTAGTACTCGAGTTTATGTAATAAAGAACACACACATGCACTTGACTGATTAAAAAAAAAAAATGAGATATTCAATTCTACACTCTAGACATACTGTCCCTAAAGACATGAGGGATATATATATGATTTATTCTAAAATCACTCAGATTCAATCTGCAAGTTAGTCAGGGACAGCTTCAGAGAACCCTAAGAAACCCTTCTACACCACCTCAGTTTCTATATCCATATCCATCCACATGGTAAGTTCACATCAAAATCTTTAAAATGGCAAAATTAATGGAAAATTGTCATCGCACAGATGTGAGGGCACCTACCACAGAGATTGCTCACCCATACTGATCCATGACTGAGCTGTTTTTTGTAGTCAGCAGATGACTTATTGCAACAGGCACCACTTAACACTATTATAGTAACTCCGGGGGCTGGAATAGCTCAGTTGGTAGAGCGCCAGACTCATAATCCAAGGGTTGCGTGTTAGAATCTCCACCAGGCTGTTTTGGTACAGGGAATTTTTTCCCTCGGAGTTAACATTAGTTCTGACTCCATTTCTCATACAGTCCTTCGAATGAGACTATAAACTGAGGTTCCGTGTGTGAATGTACGCATAACATCTCGCACACATGTAAAATCCTATCACCGACTTTCGGAAGAGAAGGCCCAGTTTTGCTGTTGGTATGGATGACATGTTACACATAGCATGCACCTTCCCCGAAGATGGAGTATGGCTGCCTTAATGGCAGGATAAAAAAAAACAGTCATACACACAAAACTCCACTCCCTTGTTGGGTAGATGGATTAATACTTGTCTGTCCATATAGGGAGTGTCCGCAGGAGTATCAGCCTGCGTACACAGAAGAAGAAGAAGAAGAGTAACTCAAAGTCAGAGTAGTGTCCACTCTGGCTGGTCGCCTCATGAAATCTGAAACTGGTTGCTTGCTACGGGCCCCTTGGCACTGAGGCTGATAGGATCTGCACTAATGTGGCAGTGTACACATGGGCCAGGTGGAATGTGGGGCCTTGAGAGAATAATGGAGCTGCAGAGAGATGTCAGGGTGTAGAAAGATTACCCAAGACACAACAACAAGTCTGATAATAAAAAAAGGAATAGCAAATGAGTAATGGACAAATAAATAAGCAGTAAGCAGCAGTTTGTTGTTGTTAACATATTTCAGAACTTATCATACTCTACAGAATTTCATGCACATTATATGTGGTCTAAAAGAAAAATTTGGTATGTTTTCTATCTCAAATACATGTAAATCATAATACGAAAATACTGTTTTGTACAATCTGCTATAATAATTCTCACAAACAAAATAAGAAAACACTCAATGACACTGCTAACTACTACACATACGAGAATGATAACCAGTTCTATATGATTCTGCAGATTAAAATGAATGTGTATGAAACGGTAATGTCACACACTCTTGATTTTCCTGCCAATTGAAATATGGTATAAAAATGAATGGAAAATATGCTTTGACATCAGAAACTTAAGATAAAACTCATACTTTTACTGAGTTGCACAATACAGGAATATGCTTTCTTTGCTTAAGCAATTAAAAATGCACAAAAAATAAACAATACTTTCAACAATCATCTTAACAGAGATATGAAACACAAAAGAATGTACAGTTTTCCCTCAATTTGATGAATAAATTTCATAAGTTCACAAAGGCATTTGCAAATTATACAAACAACAAAACCATTAGTTTTGTAATGACATCAACTACCAAATTAATAAAATAATACAGATAGAAAACATAGGCCAACTATTTACTTACTGCCAATCCTTACTACAACTAACAGTACTTCTTCAGCACATGTAAAAGAAAAAAAAGCAAAACAAAATAACAGGAAAAGGAGAAAAGAAGAAAGGAATTCAGTATAGACATCATATTCCCACTCCATCTAAATAGTTCTCACTTTGATTTTCCTTCTTCATGATCTTGGTAAGGTCAAAATACACTTCACCGGGAACAATTTAATTGACAGAACGATTGAAACAAATAAGAGTTTACTTCAGTCCCTTTCTCTACTGTCAAACTGAAAAAACCAACAGCAACAGTCAACAATGCGTATTATCTGCAAGCTTGTTCTGGCAAGTGCCTGATGTTATCATCCGCCTAGACAGCATTTACCATTGACTAATAGTGCTAGAAACACTACAAACTGCACCCTCGCCAACCCATCCACTAATGAAAAATTGCAAAAGCATGCAAACGCACAAACTGCACGAACATTGACACACAAGTCATTCAGTCAATACCTCCAAGATACTTGGGTGTAGGTTTAGAATAAGTTGCTGAAAGGTTTCGAGGACATGCTACAAAACCCAACAGATATGTGCACAAGACAAGTTGAAACGCGAGCTCGCGCGTCTGAGGTTGACAAGGATCTCGTTGAGCCAATCTTCATGGAAGTTTCGAAGTTTAAGAATAAAAACATTCATTTCTATGAAATTTAAATGCAGGTATTATGCGTCAAACATATATTTACATCTATAATTTGACGTTTTGGATAATAATTTTTCGATGACTTAATCATATGAATTCGTCGAACTAATACAAATAGCTCTACATATATTTATTATCAAAATGGCTTTCTTTTCTTCCTTTCTTGCAGGTAGGCGTACCGACTGAGTTATTTACATCTCTGATTTGTAATTGAAATGGAAGAAAGGAAGCTTTTTTGTTCGTGACTTTTTAATGTAGTAAATGCCTGTCTATACCCAGTTACATGGTCCACCATTCTGCTTGCGCCTAGAAGTTACAGAGAAATTACTTGGATAAATTGACTCGATACCTTCTAGCGAAGGTCGCAAGTGTCACTATCGACTTTAATGGTGACTACTATCTGTCTTTTTGTGTGACTGCATTCAGTTATCAACATTAAGAAGAGGCCAGCTACTGTGTTATGTATACACAGACGACAGAACAGCTTTCCCAAGAGGGAAAACAGTGTTGTTTTTAGTTTGTAGTGCTGAATGTCTTCGATGTGCCCCTGCCAGTCTCACTGTGGTCACAAGTGTACAGCGCTTGACAGCATGTTAAAAAAATAGCCTTTGTTTTTTTTCCAGCACCCTGTGGGCAACGTGAACGGTGTTGACATTTCTCATGATTAATGTATGATTCCCAGTCACATGCGGCTGCACGATGTCGTGTAATGAAAGACCGTTCATGCTCAACCGAGGTGGCTTAGTTAATTTTGTGCGAGACTGACGCAGTTGTTTTTGTTCCCAACGAACACAAACTGGACCTGTTAAGTCCCTGTAATTTGAAATGGTTTTTTGATTTTTCATTTTGTGAGCATCAGTAGAATTTCATGTGAACGACCAGGTCTGCACACACACACACACACAACACACACACACCACACACACATTCTCTTCCGTCGCTCTCGCTCTCCCCTGATTCTCCCCCTCACCTCCACTCTCCGTCTCAGCTCTCTCTCACTCACCTCCTCTCTCTCTCTCACCATCCCTTCAACTCCTCTCCTCCTCTCTCTCCTCTCTCACACACACACACACACACACACACACCCACACCACACACACACCCACACACACACACACCCACACACACACAGCGTGCAATACCACACACACACACCACACACACACACACAACACACACACACATACAAATCAGGGAACATAATACCCATCCTTTCCATTCAGTTAGTTTTCTTTGCCAGGCACTTGTGCATCCAGAGAGCCAAAATTTGATTTTGAAGTGCACACCAGGAATTGGGAATTGAGAGTATTAACTGTCTGCATCACAGGCACACACACTCTTTTTTTGATGTTTTACTTTTTCTCTAAAGTTCTGAATTCTTACACCAACTGACAGGGTAAAATTTCTTTGAGTGCATGCCAGTGATATATATGTCCCATAAAAACAGCAGTCACTCTAGTAGAACATAAGTTCTAACACACATTACCTCCATTACAGATTTTTTTAAACATCATCTAGATATAGTGCACAGTCATTTCTTTCTTTCTTTCACCCAGAAAGTTTTAAGCGTATATTGGTGGGAAAATAGGATGCAACAGACATGGTTACTCGACCAGCTGTCACCTGTGGTCATCTGCCACAGGTGACATTTATTTTGTGGGGACACCTAATCCCATTATGTACTCACACTCATTGCTTATGTAGATTCAACTTAAGGATGAAATTTAATTGCATAAAAAAAAATCATAGTTTCTTTTCAGTTCTTTGTCCAATTTCATACAATTTGTATTTGATTTTTTTTTTCTAATCAGTTAATATATTATTATCATTTTATTTGTTTGTTTGTTCTTTGTGATGGTGGTAGTGTTGATTTTTTTTATTTGGGTAAAGGGTTTTTTTTGTTGTTTTGTTTTTTTCTGTGTTTCTATTTTTCTAAATTATCATTATGTTGTATATTTTAACCTTAGTTTCAACTGATGTTGTATATTTTAACCTTAGTTTCAACTGTGTGGTCATGATGACTGGAGAAAACAGATCTGGTTCTTTTTTCCCCCTCCCCCAACTTTTACAAAAATTTCCGAACATCCTCCCTCCACCCACCCCTCCTTCCACTCCCCCAGTTGTTGTTACAAAAAATTTGTTGTTTTATTCACTTGTTTTAAAAATAGAAAATGCACACGTTTTTGTGGAAAAGTACACCAAAGGCAGTTTTTAAGGTTTGTTGCATATTTCTTTTCATTTAACAGCTGATTTTCTTAATCTTATTGACTTGATGCCTTCTGTCTCTCTTTAAAAAAAAAGAAGAAAAAAAAAAAAAAAAAAAGAAAACTCCCTGCAGTTCTTTTTATGATTTTTCGATCACCTGTGATAAAAGAGTTTTTGTTGGTAGGTATCACGTCTGAAAACATTTTTTAGTATTAAGCAATGATTTACTAACACGGACCTAAACATATATATATTCACGTGTACGCAAAAAAGAAAAAAAATGACTAATTTGAGGTATTGTTGCAACTTGCATACTTATTGCTCAAAAGTTGTGACAAACCTAAGTTAAGGAGTCCATTTCTGAGAGGATGGCAGTTTCTGTGATGGTAGCATTGTTTGATGGTGAAGCTGGTCATTACAAAAGTCAAGAAATTGAAAATGCATGGTTGCTTAGTCATTTTTTGTGTGTGTGTGTGTGTGTGTGTGTGTGTGTGGTGTGTGTGTGTGTGTGTTCTAAACGCACTGGAAAATACTCTATGGTTGTGACAAAACTATAACCCCAGAATTCATAACAAGAAACATATATAACCATATGTCACTCTCACATTATTATAAATTTAGACAATTGGTTCACAATAACATGTTTTGCAAATTTATCCTTAAGTGAGACCCAATGAGCATTATCCAGCTTATGTTAAGTACTCTCTAATTATTGATCAGTAAACACACAGTTTCTCACCAGTGTCAAGCCAGGGGGGAGGGGGGGGGGTGAAATGAAACCACATAACACACCAAACCCTGTATTTCAAAACACCAAGCAGTCTTTTCTAATTCTAGGCTTACTTTGCTGATCTCTGACAAGGAACCCAGTTTCACATCACATCCTGACAGTAACTCCTTGTTTTGTGATTACCATGCCCAAAAGTTGTGTTTCACTGGGGGATATATGTTATACAGCAAAACGTTGCTGTTTCACTGGGGGGATATGTTAGAAACGCAAAACTTTGCCACTGGCAAAAGAACAAGAGGGGTACAGACTATCCACAGAGGGAAGATGGATGAACTGTACACGTATTTATTTTGAGTTTCCTCAAACAGGGTAAAATGTAAGAGTACTAAGTAATGTGAACCCTTCTCAAATGAATGGCTTCTACCTGGTTAGAAAACACTTGTACTGGAAGAGTCCATTCTCGAAGTCCTGTTGTCTACTTGACACAAGGCCTGGGAGAAAAAAGCCAGCAGATGCACCTGTGATCCCTTAGATCCCTTAGACTTTAGATTCTGATAGTAGTCTGTCTAGGTGTGTTTCCACTCAACTCATTGGTCCCCTGAAAGAAAAATCATATTCAGAGTGTCTAGCAGCACTTAAACTGCCAAGCTTGGAACACCGCAGAAATAGAGGCAACATGATTGGCACTTTGAAGTTTGTACAGGGCTTATATGACACAGACAGACCACAACTCCAGCTCCATCAAGGTAAAGACACTAGAGGGAACTCTCTTCCAGATAATGTGGTGACAGTCCCGAGCATTAGTGCTTTCAAAAGAAGACTGGATGCCCATTGGGAAAGTCTGCCATGCAAATTTGACCCCAGCTGTTACAAACTAGACTGCTTTTTGCCATGCCATGCACGCAAGTCTAGTTTTGAACAGGAGTGGTGAACAGGCCTTGTGTAAAAGGCCTCAAACACCCAATATATCAAATATCAAGTAAGTAAGTAAGTAACATTTTGATGGAGTACTGCAATCTAGGCGTATGACATAGATGAACAGAAATCTATATCGGCTAAGCTAGAAAAAACAGATCACATGGCATGCTGATCAAAGAGAGCGCGAAGAAGGGAAAGAATAGGTCACGTCTCAGACCAGAATGTGACGGTGGCTTTAGATCAGTAGGTTCCCACGTAATGATTCCTCTGCTGAGCATTTGTTGTTGTTCCTAGATTATTGATTCTAGTTTTGCTTTTTGCAGTGGCGCCGTTTCAATTTTTTTGACAAGGAGCTGGTGAAAAGATCCATCGACTGACCAACCATTTGAATTGTTGAAGTGTGTGTATAATGTGTGTGCATTCAGTTCTGCGAGCATGGGTTTATTGTTGACTGTAGAAATAGTTGCATTACGTACAGCAAGTTTCCTAAAGGATGTTCAGTATTTAGTGTCAGTAGAGTGTGTGTGTATGTGTGTGTGTGTGTGTGTGCGTGTTGTGTGTGTGTGTGTGTGTGTGTGACACTGAAAGAGAGAGAGAAGAGAGAGAGAGATTGCTAAATACTGTCTGTGGGACAGATGCTTTTCCTTACCTTGTCATTAATAAGTACTGACTGGCTGTTGCAGGAAGTGAACATCTCAGCATGTACAGTGGGCGGGGTCACCTGATCATTGCTGACTTCGAAGGCATGTGTATTTTCATCACCGTCACCTGTCCTTGACCACCTTCAAAGCTTATGAGATCCGTGTGTGTCTCATATCCACCAGATGAAACAGCACAATCTGTTGATTACTATTGGGGTGAGGAGTGTCATGTGAATTCATGACGTTGACATTTGTGTGTGTGTGTGTGTGTGTGTGTGTGTGTGTGTGTGTGTGTGTGTGTGCATATATAGTACATATATATATATATAGTTGTCTCTATCATATGTTGGATTCTTTTTGAAAGTTTGAACTTTTAAATCATAAATGATACCAAGTAAGTCGGTAAGAAGCAATATAATGAATTATACACTAAACTTATAGACAGTTGCTGCCTGTTAGGTAGCTTAAGAATCAGCTTCCAGTGCACATGCCATCAGATCAGTGCTTTATCTGTGCTGGCTTGGAAACAATGGGCTCTAAATCACAGGTCAGTTGTTTATTCCTCTTTAGGGGGACTGGTGTGTGTGCGTGTGTGTGTGTGTGTGTGTGTGTGTGTTTTAATAAATGTGTTTTATTTGCACGTGTTCTGTGTTGACGTCAGAGTTGTGAAAGTTTTGTCATTTACTCCCGTTTCACCCCCCTAATTGGTATTGGTTAAAGGGTAGATGCCCATTTGAATAGAAGCGTCTATCATGCAGTGACCATTGTCATGCCAAGTTGAGACCATGGCTTCAGATTCTCATTGTGTGACACATTCTCTTCGATCTCTCTGTCTCTCCCTTTCTTTTCGCTCTCTATCTCTCTCTCTCTGTCTCTCTGTCTCTCTCTCTCTCTCTCCCTCCTCCTCTCTCTCTCTCTCTCTGTGTCTCTCTCTGTCTCTCTCTTCCTCCCTCCCTCTCTCTCTCTCTCTCCCTGTGACCCAACCTGACCTGTTCAGGTGTGTTTCAAAGCTGGAAGAAGAAAGGGTTAGGAGTGGCCTGGAGCAGCAGAACATGTAGTGATAAGATGGTGCAATGCATGGGACCCTTTAGTTGTAGGGGGCGTGTCTGTGGGTGAGTTTGATGGCATCGTGTGTTCCTTGCATCCACCAGGAAGATGAGCAAGGGATCAATCCTATCATCAAAGTGTGGAACCTGGACAAGGTAAGACTTGAGGGGAGTTTTTGTGTGTGTGTGTGTGTGTGTGTGAGTGTGTGTGTGAGTGTGTGTGTGTGTATGTGTGTGTGTGTGTGCGTGTGTGTGCCAGTGTTTGTGTGTGTGTGCGTGTGTCTGCATGTGCCTCTATGTGTGCGTGTGTGTGTGTGTGTGTGTGTGTGTGTGTGTGTGTGTGTGTGTGTGTGTGTGTTTGATTCCTTTCCAAATGCAGGACAATTTAAGACATTCCTCTTATGACATGTGTCTTTTCTTCCTGGTTGTTAAACCAGAAAAAAGCGATCATCTTCCGAACACGGATCGCAGGAATATTCTTGAAGGTCGTCGTCTGATTCACACAGCAGCACACTTACATCATCCGTTTGATGGAACACATCCTTCCGAAATACTTTTTGTCTATAGCTTGCTCCAAACTTGTGTCGATGTCCGACTGGTGGATTTCTGGGCCCCTGCTGTTGCGCACCGACGGATCGGGGTGCGAGCACCGAAGCGTATCCTGAATGGGCGTGGATGTGTATGTGCGTGCGCGCGTATGTGTGCGTGCATGCATGTGTTTATGAGAGTGAATGCATGTGTGTACGAGTGCTCGAGTATGAGTATGTGTGTGTGTGTGTGTGTGTGTGTGTGTGTGTGTGTGTGTGTGTGTGTGCTGTGTGTGTGTGGGCGTGTGTAAGTCTGTGTGTGAGTGTGCAAGTTTGAGTGTATGTGAGGGTATGGGTGTGTTCGTATTGAGATGCGTGTATTTGTGTATTTATGTAAGTGCGTACTTTTGTGTGTGTGCGCGCGGGCACGCGCGTCCATATGTGTATGTGCGTGAGTACGCGCGCGCGCATGTGTGTGCGCTTGTGTGTGTATGTGTGCGCGCGTATTTTGGTGTGTTAATTATGCTTCTTTTCTTTGAATGAAAAATGTTGGTATTCTGTTCATAATGTTTTCTTAAATGTCAGTACAACTTTGAGTTAATCTGACAATAAATTGGTTTCAGTCAGTCAGTGTGTTTGAGAGAGAGTATGAAAAGAGAAGTATTTGTATCAGATCTGTGCACTTTCACACTATTGGTATATTATGGACATCATGCTATGAACTATATGCTTTGTCTCTTTGCTTGTTTGTTTGTTAATCATTTCACAATCAGTCTTGAAATTACCATGCCCAGCAGTTTATCAATGTTACTATGATCATGATCAAATGTGGATCCTCTTTGGCTTGAACGAAGATCTAGTTGCAAAGTAAGATGACTGCAGGCGGAAATCTAAACAAATCTTAAATAAATGTCAGTGAACCGCCAAGAGAAACGTGGACAAACGAGTGACTCGTTTGTCCACGTTTCTCTTGGCAGTTTGCTAACATTTATTTAAGATTTGAATGAAGAGCTTGTTAATGTGGAAACTGTTGGGAGCACCAAGAAAGTTTCCACAACCAAGCCTGTGTTCAGGAAAATGTACATGTTCTTAGGTGAAACATGCAGCACTTGCAGAATTGGAGTACACAGTTGAAGTGCCCATACAGAATGAATCTCAGCACAAGAATGTCATCAGAACATCATGTTACATACTGTTCACAATGCAATGGTTGGACTGTTAATGTAATTTCTTATTTACCCAATCTGACAATTTCATCATCCATTTTGTTAATCTTTTGTCGACATGCCTGATGTTTTGCTGTTCTGAGTGGTCCGAGGGGCTAGAGACAGAGTGACTGACAGCTCTGTGTACGCTGGAAGACATGCTTGTCACTTGTGTGTGGATCTTAATGGGGGCCTTTGGAAGCACACGCTTGGTTCGCCAACTGTTCATATCGTTTGAAAGAAACCAAAACATCATCTGTTCCTTTTTCATGTTGGATTGCTAACATTTCATTACATGCACAGTCCTTGTGATGAAATGTGATGTGTTTGTGTCTGTCAGTGCTTTCAGTGTACAGTGAGCATGGGGAAAGAGGTTGCTTAATTCTTTCTTGTTTTCTGATCACTGTTTTTTTTTTCTTCGTTTCAGATGGATAAAGGTATCCCATCATGCACCAGATTAACAAGAGCCATTCCAGCCAATAAGCCGACACCGGTAAGCTGTTTAGGAAATGAACTGGTGTATTAGTTCAGTAATGAGTAGGAAAATGTGAAAGAGAGAGACTTCAAAATTAATAAATAGAGGAATGTGTGTGTTAGATCACCCTTTTTGTACTCCCAGTTCTTACTGTGTTCTGTCTGTGTGTCTGTCCGTGGTCAAAATGTTGTTCCACTCGCTCCCGACAAAACTTCTGGGCTGATCTTTCTGAAATTTGTACGTATGTTTATTATGGGTCAGGGATGATGGCTGATGTTTTATTTTGCCAGAATAGCCGTTACTTATGGCTTTAACAGCAAAAAACGCTTTTTTCTTCTTTATGGAATATCTCAGAAAGTACTTGTATTCAAGAAAACTGGGAGTGTGTTTATATGCTTTACATCTTGTATTTGCTCTGTCAGTCTCTTTTTCCTTGTCACACACACACACACACACACACACACACACACACACACACACACACACACACACACACACGCATGCATGCTCACTCACACCGCCCAGGCACCCGATCTCTGGCTGCCTCCCTTCAGCTGTGCTATCACTACCAACTGACATGCAGTCTCACTCTTCATGACTGTTACTCCTTTTGTCCACTTTCTCTCTCTGTGTCTGTCTCTGGCTCAGTCTCTCTTTCTTTGGCCCTCTGGCTCTCTCTGTCAGATTTCTTTTCTCTTTGCCCCTTTCTCCTTCTCTCTTTGTCTCTCTTTTCTGCGGTCTCATCCTCTCTCTAGCATACTATATTGTGTTTGAGCATTTTACATTATTTATTTTTCATGGTAGTGTAATATATTCAAAATGGCACCAGAAAATTGGGACATTGCTGTATAGTACACTTTAATGTACATTTCTGCAGTGTTGAAAATTCCAGAGGCACAACTGTTGCACTAAAATGTTAAGCTATGACTTCCAGTGTACACAGAGGAAGGGGAAGGAAAACTACTGGTTTTAAGATTTTGAAGTGCCTGAGCAAAGATGTTGTCATTTGTTACTTTCTTTTCCATATGCAACTTCTGGGGAACAAGTAACTAAAATGCACACAGGCTTCTGACAAAACCAAAATTCAGTCTTTAGGAATGACTAAAGATTTGTTAAAACGACACAATATGTGTTTGAAAGTGTCTTTGTTCAGTGTGTGACTTACACAATGCAGACCAACTGAAAGCATGCTGCTGAATCGCAACACTCGAAATCACATTTTTGTGATGCAGAACTGTCTGGAAAGCTTCATTTATACAACCATGACCTGATCGCTTGAATCTGAGCACAAAGTTTGATTCAGCTTGTGCGTGTGTTTTTCTTTGATTCTGGTGTTTATGATGCAACAGTCTCAGTGCGCAGGATGAAGTCACAGTGTCTGGAGCACTGCGGGCTCAGTCGACTTTCACATGGCTGCTTTAGTGTTCTTCAGTCAGTCTTGCACACAGTTCTTTATATATTCTGAAGAATAGATGAACAGTTTGACCAGATCGGTCGTAGAATGTAAACAAGCGCATTTCATTCCTAGAGGAAATGCCATTACTGTGTTTGTTTCCACGGTAGATCTCGTGATGGTTGATATTGTTATCAGAGACAAGCGGACAGTGTTTATGACATTTGTTTAAAGTTGTGCTTATGTTTTAGAGACTTTGCATAATATGGATTAGCAGAACAAATTTTCGTGACAAAAGTGGGATCTTCAGAGAAACCATGGTTTGTGGAGCAATCGCTTTCTGTGTCTCACAGCCATTTCCCAGGATTATGGACATCCAAATATGCATGCATGCTTGCACATGAAAGAGAGAGACTCTCTGTGTATGTGTGTGTGTGTGTGAGTGTGTGAGTGTGTGAGACTCTGTGTGCATGTGTGCGTGTGTGTGTGTGTGTGTGTGAGTGTGTGTGTGTGTGTGTGTGTGTGTGTGTGTGTGTGAGTGTGTGTGTGTGTGTGTGTGTGTGTGTGTGTGTGTGTGTGTGTGTGTACGATGTTTAATGAGTATTTCATCCAAAATACTAATGCGCCAGGTGACGTGTTTCTCCGTTCATGAGAACCTGAACTTCATGGCAGTGGTTTTGAGAATGGCGCTGTGCTGTTGTTCAAAGGGACGTCACTCGAGACAGGTAGGGCTTGGTCCCTCTCACTGTATCTGTGTGTCCAGCGACAGAAGGGTCATTGCATGCAAATGATCTCATGAAAATTACACCATACCTGTATGTACTGGCAAGATTTTTATGGTTATGCATGAAGAAAGTTTAGTATTTAACTCATATACTGCCAATTTTTACTTCATAATTGATGTCTGCCAAGGGTGATTAGTCTTTTTAATTTATGCACAACAAACTCGAAAGTCTCTTGATAAAAAAAAACAATTATTAGTAATAAATGCATTTCCATAATCCATGTCACTGCCTGCACGAGTTATATGGATGTT
Organism: Conus betulinus; assembly: GCA_016801955.1. Classification (NCBI taxonomy): domain Eukaryota; kingdom Metazoa; phylum Mollusca; class Gastropoda; order Neogastropoda; family Conidae; genus Conus; species Conus betulinus. The sequence goes on from JADBJO010010159.1 coordinate 62,696, forward strand.
CATGCAAGAAGTCAGTGTCCATGTTTTCTCTCTTATGCGTCTCTTGTTTTATGCTTTCTCTTTGTGATGTCATCTTCAGTTACATTTTGGTTTTGGTTTTCTTCACAATACAGTAAGTCTGCTTGATCACTGGTTCAGATTGTTTAAAAGGTTCGCAATAAGATATGTTCAAATTCTCTGGACCCTGTTTCACCTTGCATACCTGAAAGGATTCATTCCTCAGAATAAAACGCTTTACCGTATCGTTCAAGTGTGCATCCATCTGATATTATCCTGTGCATATGTATACATTGATTTTGATGCAGGTATTGACATGAAAATCAAATGCTACCCTGCCTTCCTCTTTCTGCCCGTACTCTAGCGGTCCTGAAGTACACAACTCATGGAAGGGAGAGTGTATAGGTAATGTACGACCATGAAGGCCTTTCCTATCTGGTGATGAGACACAGGACGGAGGACATGCAAGTAGGAATCGTTTTGCTGAATTTTCCTGGTGAACAAGTCCACTACTGATTGGAAGCAATGTTCCCATACATCTTGGAGGGTGTCTCAGTTAAGCATGGGAAAAATTGGCCAAATCAACACAGTGACTATGGCTTGCTGGAGTGCAGTATGAAAAAAATATCCAGCAAAAGAGAAGGAGCGTACAAAACTCCCCATTCCTACATAAATTTAAAAAAAAACACTCTTAATACCATTTTCAGTCATCAGAGGAAGTTGGACGCCCCTGAAGGACCATATATAATACATTTCAGGACTGCTTGAGAAGTAGAAGTTGAAATTGCAATATGTGCTGCTGAATGTAACTGAAGTAACGTAGCTGTTGTTGTAAATTTTCTGTGCTGGATGGCCTGAAAACATCCTGATCATACATGCACTACATGGTTGTGCCCGATCCGCTGAGAGGAATGCCGTGTTCCATCGACATCACATGAAAATCCAGATAGAAAGAGGGAAGAAAAGAACAGGCACATGAAAACCCATTTCATAGATGAAAGAAGACTGGAGCTAATAAGATCCAGACAGAAAAGGAAAAAAAGAACAGATACATGAAAACCCATTTTATAGATGACAGAAGACTGGAGCTAGTAAAATGTAGGTAGAAAAGGAAAAAAAAAAGAAGAGGCACATGAAAGCGTTTCATAGATGAAAGAAGACTGGAACTAGTAAAATCGAGATAGAAAAAAAAAACAAAAAAACAGATACATGCAAACCCATTTCATAGATGAAAAGAAGACTGGAACTAATAAAATCCACATAGAAAAGGGGAAAAAAAAAAAAGAACCGACAGATAAAAAGTCATTTCATGGATAAAAGAAGGCTGGAGCTAGTCTTCAGCACCATTGCCTCTGTGAGTGTCGCTGTGTGTGACAAGATTACAGAGCCACGGTCTGTTGTGGGCGCAGGCACAGCAAACCCGCCTGTTACATGAAGCGGGGCGACCGACCGGTCACGGGACTGGCCTTCAAGACTTCGGGGAAAGACGTGTATGTGTTTGTGGTGACGGAGTCCTGCATCATTGTCCATCAACATCTCCAACAAAGATACCAAGGTGAGAGAAGAAAGAGTCCTCAGGGGAGTGTGCGCTTGGATGGGGAGGAAGTGGGGGCAGGGGGGGGTGGGGGGGGGGGGGGGGGGTTGCCGTCTGAATACGGGAACAGCAGCAAAATAGGACCTGGATTAGAACAGACCTCAGATTGTCTCCTTTCTTCTTGCAGTTAGAACTCTGAGGAGAATTTGTGTGTGTGTGTGTGTGTGTGTGTGTGTGTGTGTGTGTGTGTGTGTGTGTGACATATTTTTTAGTACAACTATGACAGTAATAGTTTATAGTAAAACTATTACAGAAATAGTTTGTATTAAGAAAAAATATGGCAGCAAGATAGTGTGTCCCTAAGTAATTGTTATTATACAACTGTTGGTGTTGCAGTGATAGTCTGTATTAATAAAAAAAAAAAAAACGTATCGCAGTGATATGGTGTGACTATGGCAGTAATTGTTATTGTACAACTGTTGGTGTTGCAGTAATAGTCTGTATTAATAAAAAAAAAAAAGAACATGTATCGCAGTGATATAGTGTGACTATGGCAGTAATTGTTATTGTACAACTGTGGTGTAATAATTAAAGCATTACTGTTGGAATAATAGTGGTAGGAGATTAATGTGGTAATAATTTTCATATTGGTTTTCTCAGTAGACACCAGACAATGAGAAGGAAGAGCAAAATGAGTTTGTTGTTGTTCTTGTCGTACCCTGGCTAAAAGACTCCAGGGATCATCCGAACAGCCAAAGTACTTGAACACTATGATACAATGCATCAGCTGGGGATGAGAACATTATGTGTATGACCGTTTTTGATTACATATGGAGGCTGATAATGTTATGCTAGGAGTTTTGTCACAGCTGAAGACAATCCCCGCATACCTATGCAGAGCATAACAACATTTTGATGTAGCCTTGGTGTTCTAGCCTATGTCAATTGGCCTGACACAGCCTTAAGCCAAGGTGGCAAAAGAAGATTCAGTTTGGAAACAAAAGCAAATGTGTAGCAGCATTGAGAGGCTCCACAGAGCTGTGCAATGTCGAATTTGAAATGCGAGAACCAAGAGTTCGGCGTGTTCCGATGCCGAGGCAAGGAAGGAAACCGACCAACAACTCGCTGAACACAGAATTGACATTTAAATCAAGGGAAGACCTCCTGGGAGTCCACACATCATTGAGGCAACACTGAGGGATGGGATTTAGCTCCCTTATCTCCTCAAAAGTTTTTCAAGAGTATCCTGATTGGCTAGGACAACGTTCATGCCGAGTGGGAATAAGGCAATTGTTGGGATCTGTAAGTATGAGAAGAAGGTAGATTACAACTATTACAGAAGTACAGCTGTTGCAGTGTTGTCGCTTGGTGGAAGTACAAGTAGTACCTTTGCTGTCTGTGTTAACTGTTCAAAGAGGGGAGTGTTGATGATATGCTGTGTGTGTCTGTGGTCAGATCCTACTGGAGGAATTTGGGGCCAGGGGAGGTAACATCGTCATGAGTGACACTTCACAGGACAACCAGCTGGTCATGGGACGCCAGGATGTCAGTTGTTTCCCTTGGTCTTTCTCTTCTCTGTGTGTGTGTGTGTGTTTGTGTGTGTGTGCGCGTGTGTTTGTGTGTGTGTGTGTGTGTGCGTGTGTGAGTGTATGAGAGAGAAAGAGAGAGAGAGAATCTTTATGTTAATGTGTGTTTGCACTTGTCTTTGTGCATGTGTGTGTTTGTTAGTGTCTGTGTGTATATCTGTGTGTGTGTATAAGTTTTTTTTTTCCTGCTCATGCATAACAATGGAGATAGACCTTTTTTTTTAGACTCCATTTCATGGTGTTGATTGCATTGATGGTGGGATACTGGTATTACTGATTGCATAAATTCCAGTGAAACTGGGTGAGATGGACACAATCTCCAAGACACGGGGATTATCAGATACACGACACAGAAATAATCTCCAGGACACAAGCATTCTAAGAGAGCCTTAAAGACGTTGAAACGATCTCCAAGACACAAGCATCCACACGAAAGATGGAAGTGTCAGGGGGGCCGGAATAGCTCAGTTGGTAGATTGCCGGACTCGTGATCTTGGGTTGTGAGTTCGAATTTCGATACAGGGGGATTTTTCCCTCGTAGTTAACGTTGGTTCAGACTTCATTCCCCATACAGTCCTTCAAATGAGACTATAAACTGAGGTTCCATGTGTGAATGCACTCACAACATCTTGCACACACGTAAAATCCCATCTTCAACTTTTGGAAGAGAAGGCCAGTTTGGCCGTTGGTATGGACGACACGTTACACATAGCATGCACCTTCCCAGAAGTTGGAGTATGGCTGCCTTAATGGTAGGATGAAAAAACGGTCATACACACAAAACTCCACTGCCTGTCTATACAGGCAGTGTCCACAGGAGTATCAGCCTGCATATGCAAAAAGAAAGAAAAAAGAAAATGGAAGTGTCAGATTGGAGGGATCTGCCCCCTACAATGCCCCTGATCCCTTTCTCTGTCCTCTCCATCCCTTTCCTTCAATATTTGGGGCACTGACAGGAGCATTCTCATTATCAGTGTGTGGTGTCAGCTTCTGTTCTGTCTGGGAAGAAAGAACAAGGGGAAAAAAATGGAAAGGAAAGATAGGGGGAAGGGGGATAACAGTTCTAGCAAAACATGGATTTTTTGTGTGAGTTTTATTTGTTCATAGTATGAGACATAGAAAGGCAGAGAGAAATAATCTGTCATTAAGAGTATATGATTTATTTTTGTTTATTTACGTCTTTGTCAGTAAGATTTCAGACACATGTGCAGGTATGGTTAGGTGAAATGCTGCATCAGTAAATGTTAACAGTTCATTTTGAAAGGTTTGTGCATTTCTCCCCTGTCTTATGTTTTTTTTTTTTGTTTTTTTTTTCCATTTCCCAGGCAGTGTGTATTTCTACCAGCCGACGGCCGTGGTCCTTGCCTGGCGTTTGAAGGGGAAAAACTCCAGCTTCACTGGTTCAGGGGTTACCTGATCGTCGTTGGCAAGGAGAGCAAGGCTATGCCCGCGCACCACCTATGTATGTCGGAGGGGATCATGTTGTGGCAAACACAAAGGGGAGAAAGGGGTTGACAGTGGCACAAAACTGGGTAAACAAATATGGTTTTAAATTGTGAGGAGATCTTTTTAAATGTTTATATTGCTACCTAGAGTTCAACCTAGTCTCCCAACAAAAGAAAATGCACTACTCACTCGTAGCTTTCGACAGCCATCCTGCCATCTTTCTGAGTGATGCTGTTGCTGACTGAGTGAACTCAGTTCAGATCACGCAACCATGGGACGTACCCAGGTCACATGACCGAATCAGTGAAGCGTACACTGGGGCAAGTGTAGCGGTCATGGTCCCTGTTGAGTAGCGGTCATGGTCCCTGTTGAGTGGGGGGTTTGGTGGCTGCGATGTAGATGGCCTCCTTGGGCCCCACGCTGGAACCACTTGTTTTTCCCTGTCCAGGATGTTGACGTTGTCATAGTTGGGATCGTCAAATTGGTGTTTGGAATGCAGGTGTGCTCCGACAGGTAAAGAGTCCATACTGTGTTCTGTGAGTCTCTTTTGGAGGGGATGGTCTGTTTTCTCTGACACAGTGTTGGTTGCAGTCACAGCAGTCTGTTCTGTAGATGATGCCAGATTTGTCGAGTTTGTTGGTTTTGTCCTTGGGGGTGACGAGTTGGCTGCGGATGGTGTTGGTGGGCTTGGGATGGACCACAACCCCTAATTTTTAAATGTTGATCATGTGTATCGCATCAGAAATGTTTGTCAGCTGGGTGTCAGTTGGAAGGGTTATGGTACTGAAAACTGCCAACCTCCACAGCGCTTTTTAACGCGAGTGAAACCGTTAGGGCCGGTGCCTGGCACTGAACAGTGAAGTGAAGATGGTTAATCTGAAGCCTGTCCTCCTTTCACACCGACTGGGTGTTTGTGAAGCAGGGAGTGGTTTGGGTTGATTGCCAGTGGATCTGCTGCCGACCTGATGTTGTCTTGTGTGTATATATGGGTGTTATTGGGATCTATGTTTTAGAAGGGTTTTTTTCATTGGAAACCAGCTCTCTTACTCTTTTTCATCTTGCAGTGGGCAAAGTGTACCATGAGAAATGTCCCTCTTTGAATAAAAAGACACTTTCTGACCCTCCGTCCCCCCCCCTCCCCCTCCTCCTCTATTTCTTCAGACACTATCTGTGACTGTCGTGCGTGTACTTGGTCTTTGCAAGCTCAAGCTGTTTTTGTTGTATGTGTGTGTGTCTGTGTGTTTGTTTGTGTATGTGGTCTGGAATGTTTGTATGATGAGTCATACACATATTCTTCTAAACTCTTGTGTGTAACAAACTGTACTTACCTTGTGCTGTGATGAAATAGTCACTTGGTTAGTGTTTTTTTTTTTGTTGTTGTCGTTAGAATTATCATATTATATATCTCGTACAGTTTCATTGTCACAACAGTGCCCACACTTGCAGACTGCTAACAGATTCTTCTCCAACTTGCTCAGTGGTTGAGTAGAGAGATGGTAAATGAGAGATTCTTCTCCAGCTTGCTCAGTGGTTGAGTAGAGAGATGGTAAATGAGAAATTCTTCTCCAACTTGCTCAGTGGTCGAGTAGAGAGATGGTAAATGAGAGATGCTTCTCCAACTTGCTCAGTGGTTGAGTAGAGAGATGGTAAATGAGAGATTCTTCTCCAACTTGCTCAGTGGTCAAGTAGAGAGATGGTAAATAAGAGATTCTTCTCCAACTTGCTCAGTGGTTGAGTAGAGAGATGGTTGAGTAGAGAGATGGTAAAATAAGAGATTCTCCTCCAACTTGCTCAGTGGTTGAGTAGAGAGATGGTAAATAAGAGATTCTTCTCCAACTTGCTCAGTGGTTGAGTAGAGAGATGGTAAATGAGAGATTCTTCTCCAACTTGCTCAGTGGTTGAGTAGAGAGATTAAATGAGAGATTCTTCTCCAACTTGCTCAGTGGTTGAGTAGAGAGACGGTAAAATAAATATGGCTAGTCAGAGCCATCCACTTCAACCTGTAGGGAGTGGCCTCCTCCCTTGGTGCATGTAGAAGTTACATTCAGTTTTTCAGGAATACTCATCATCTGACAACAAGTGGCGTTGTTGCTACATCCCCCCCCCCCCCCCCCCCCCCCTCCTCCTCCCCAGCACTGTGTGTCTTTTGTGTACAGTGCTGAAGGTCCATCATGAGGTCAGAGTGCTGACTGTAGTGCTGTTGCTACATCCCCCCCCCCTCCCTCCCCATGGTCCATCATGAGGTCACAATGCTGACTGTGGTGCTGTTTGCTACATCCCCCCTCCCTCCTTCCCCATTGTCCATCATGAGGTCAGAGTGCTGACTGTGGTGCTTGTTGCTACATTGCCTCCCACCTCTTCTTCCTCCTCCCTCCCCCCGCCTCATCAAATAAACCTGTAGTCAAGTAAATTCATGAATGGCTTTGGCTTGATAAAGACAGGCATAAAGAAAGAAACTTTTACTTTGTTCCATGTGTAAGAACAAGGCTTAACTAAGCATGTTTGAGAGTTGTGAAACGTGGATTTCGTGTGGACTGACAGTGTTTAAATTTTGTTGTGGGAGATCTTTAATGTCACCCTATCCAAAGGTTCATAGTATGTTATCCTTGCTGTCATATCTTTGAATGCAAAACTAAGCATACAGATTGACTGTGGGAATCTTACGTCACGGCACGTGTAATGTCAGCCTGACATTGTGTGACACTGTAGGAATCTTACGTCATGGCACATGTTGTGTCAGCCTGACATTGTGTGATGCTGTAGGAATCTTCCATCACAGCATGTGTTGTGTCAGCATGACATTGTGTGATGCTGTAGGAATCTTCCATCACAGCATGTGTTTGTGTCAGCGTGACATTGTGTGACACTGTAGGAATCTTCCATCACAGCATGTGTTGTGTCAGCATGACATTGTGTGACACTGTAGGAATCGTCCATCACGACACATGTTGTGCCAGCCTCGCATTGTGTGACACTTTAGGAATCTTCCATCACGACACGTGTTGTGCCAGCCTCACATTGTGTGACACTGTAGGAATCTTCCATCACGACACGTGTTGTGCCAGCCTCACATTGTGTGACACTGTGTACACCAGGGGCAGTCACAGCCTGGAGATGAACCTGGTCACTGTCTACGACATCAACAACAAGTTCATCGCGTACACTGCCCCTTACCCCGAGGTGATTGACATCATGTGTGAAGCCGGGGCCATCTACATTCTGTCGGAGACAGAAAAGGTTTGTTGATGGTGGAGTTGAAAGTGTGCTGAACAGGAGTCTGTTTGTTTGAGAGGGTTGGGGGGGGTGTGCAAGTGAAGGGATGGCATGTGGTTTCTAATTTTGTATACTAGCTTAGTCTACTTCTGGCATCTTTCCTTAAGCGGCCTGCAGACATAGGCCCATAGAGTTCGACATAGACTTAGACTGCGTTGAGACAGTGTTCAGACATACCACACTTTGCAGACATAGCCAGCCACAGAGACACACTGATGGGTCATTCGCATACTTGACCTTTCACCTTGCTGTATTTGGGGGCACTCTGCACAAATTCTACTCATCAGACCTAAGAATTGAAGTCATTGCAGGATCAGTACAGATAAAGTTTTTGGCGTTGGCCAGACGTAAGAATAAGATGATACTGCTTTGATACCAGTATAGGTACCTATCCATAAACTTGTGTATTCAGTGTAGGTGACCTACGTTTACTGTTATCGATTGTGGCTGTACAGAAGAAGCCTACTTGTAAATCGTTTCATACACCTCACACTTGATAAAACATTGGAAGGGTGATTTGAACGGGAACCGTACCAGAGCTGCTGTCATTTCATCATAAATTCTGAGCACGTTGACATTTTGTGATCTAGTGGTCAGTCCGTCTCCATGAACACACATGGCATTGTCATGACATTTTGTAACCCGTCGGTCTTCTCCGAAGTCCTCTAGCAACACACACTGGACTGTTGCAACATTTTCCCAGGTGGATTACTTAGGATTTTATTGGCAACTACTGCTTCATCAACCTAGGTTTGGTTGTTGGTTCTTGCTTTTTTAATCCAGCATCGATCATGGATGTAGTTTCAGCTGGCTGTGTAGTCGTTCGACCCTGATGTGCGTACCCTGAGCTCAAGGGGGACAGTGACTGTCCATCTGGCCGGAGGACACACAGCAGCCTGTGTGCGACCGGCACTGACTGGATGCCAAGCTCAGCTCTCTTCCTTTGTTCCTCTTTTCCAGCTGTACCAACTGCAGGAGAAGGACACGTCCACCAGCTGAGATTCTCTTCAAGAAGAACAACTATCTCCTGGCTATCAGGTCGGTATGGGTGTGTTTGTGTGTGTTTATATGTATTGTGTGTGTGTGTGCTTGTAGTTACAGTATGTGTGTGTATGTATGCATGTGTGGTGTTTGTGTGTGTGTGTGTAGTTACAGTGTTGTGTGTGGGTGTGTGTTGTGTGTGTGTGTGTGTGTGTGTGTGTGTGCGTTCTTGTAGTTAGAGTATGTTTGTGTGTATGTATGCGTGTGTGGGTGGTGTATGTGTGTGTGTGTGTTAGTTTACAGTATGTGTGTTTGTGCATGCGTGTGTGTGTGTGCATTTCTTGTAGTTACGGTATGTGGTGTGTGTATGTATGTGTGTGTATGTGTGTGGTGTGTGTGTAGTTGCAGTATGTGTGGTGTGCGCACGCGTGTGTGTGTGTGTTTGTGCCTGTTTGTGAGTATGTACATATGTGTGTAAGTGTGTGTGTGTGTGTGTGTGTGTGTGTGCGTGTGTGTGGTTGTGTGTGTGTGTGTGGTGTGTGTGTGTGTGTGTGTGTGTGTGTGCGCACCTAAAAGACATCGCTTTCAGTCATTTCAAAATTAGTGTCATAATTCATCAACTGCTTCTCTGAATTACAGATCAGAATTGGATTTCACAGTGAATCTCAGTCTAGAAAGTTACAATTACATAGTATCCCAAACATAAGATACATTGTGTGCTTTATTCAAGATACAATACATTGGAAAACCTTTAGTTATAAGAAAAAATTAGTGTAAATATTCAAAATTTGGTTAAGAAAAGTACTGAGCCTGTCAGATGATTGAGATGCCAAAGCACAGAAGATCAGATGACTTGCGATGGGTCATTGAGGATGCCTTTAAAACTCAGAAGCCTATCTCTGCTACCTTGATTGACAGAAGGCCCTTGACATAATCTGAAAAATCAAACAGCAAAGGAATAGATAGTTGATAGCATGTACAAGTGCTGTTGTACTGCTAACAATCATGCCATCATGTGTGTGTGTGTGTGTATGTGTGTGTGTGTGTGTGTTGTGTGTGTGTGTGTGTGTGTGTGTGGTGTGTGGTGTGTGTGACAGTTTGGCCAAAAGTCAGCAGCTGGACCAGGATGGCCTGATGGACATCTTCACCCAGTACGGGGATCACCTGTACGCCAAAGGGGACCATGATGGGGCCATTCAGCAGTACATCCGCACCATTGGCAACTGGAGGCTTCCTACGTTATCAGGAAGGTCAGTGCCCATTCAGCAGTGCTCCGCACCATTGGCAAACTGGAGGCTTCCTACATTATCAGGAAGGTCAGTGCCCATTCAGCAGTACATCCGCACCATTGGCAAACTGAAGCTTCCTACATTATCAGGAAGGTCAGTGCCCATTCAGCAGTGCATCCGCACCATTGGCAAACTGGAGGTCTCCTGTGTTATCAGGAATAACGTGTTTAAATCCAAGAAGGTCAGTGTGCCTGCACAACCAGGTGGGAGGCACTCCGGTAGTTGTTTCACCACGGGTTTATGAGGTGAAGTTTTAGGAACATGATTATGTGTGGTGTACACATAGGTGAAGGTCTACTATATTCTGTTATTGAAGCGTCTGGTGACTGGCCTTGCATAGGTGTCGTTGATGTGAGCCAGACATGGTCGACACACACCAGACATGAACAGAGTGGACACCGACAACTCAGAGCTGATGGGAAGGTGAAGCATCGGCTGAGTTCTGTCCACAAGACATGATCCCTGACCCTTTCTCACACAGTCACCAGAGGGTGTTCCCCCTGAGAAGGCGGAGGAATGGAAAGACTTCCCAGTGAAGGGTCCACTCTGATGGGAGCACAAGCTTTGGTCAGGAAATCAGTCGCTGCATTCTGCACAACAGGAACGGGTCACACCAGTATTGTGAAACTCGTATGTGTACATCAAGAAGAAAAAGTATGAAGAAATCCAGAGAGCGTGATAGAGTTTTCTCTCTGACGGCAGATCAATGCCAGAAGAGTTGCGCTTTTTAAGCAAGCGCAGAGACTTTGGCCCTGAAGAAGCGATGCCGCAGTGGCCGATCTCTGAATGATGATGATGTGAAGCCTGGCCTGAGAAGCAACCACCAGTTTGCTGGTGTTCAGTGACAGACAAGAGGACGCACACCAAAGACTGCCAGCATTGAGGAGAGACCGACTTGTCGAGGACTCCTTCCTAAAAAGTCACTGACACCTCGGCTGGGAAAAATTCCTTTGAAGAGCCACAGGATAATCTGAATGAGTTGGAAGTTGGTTCTGCAGATCTGTCATGGCCCACTATACCAGAGGAAGAGTCAAGTAACCCAGGTGAACCTGGTCTGACACCACAGATGCTTGTGTGTGAGAAAGGTGTGGGGTTGGCGAAGCTGAGTGGCGCTTGGACATGTTAAAATCAGTTGTTTGGAGTGTTTTTCACCAAAGTTCGACCTTGTTAAAAAAAAAACTTAAGGTTCAGTCAGGGTGCGTTCAACATCACAGCCTCAAAAGGAGTTCACTCCACCAGAAATCATGGAGAACAAGCCTTTGGATGATTTTAGTATTCAGTTTAGTTTTCATGCTCAGTTGTAGACAACCTCTACCCACATACGTCTTTGGGAGTCTGGCAGTGCATTCTTCTGTGAATTTTGCAGAAGTCTACCAAAGCGAAAAAGACAAGAAAGAAAGAAAAAAAAAAGAAAAAAAGCTTTTTCTGCGGAAAAAATATTTCATGTAGTGACAAGAGTTCAGATCCCATCTCTTTACAGGGAGGTAACCTTCGCAACGTGGGAAAACAGTTGCGTCTTACATGCAGTGTGTTTTGAGAATGAAAAAGGGCACAACCATCTAAATTAGAAGCACTCTGTTCTGGTAGGTTGCTTCTCAACCACTTGAGGTTGACTGTTGCCTATGGATTGCGAGGCAGGGGGCAGGGCAGGACAAGCAAACATGTGGCTGTGAACAGCGAGCTGTAAGGTGTGACTATGAACAGGGGGCTGTAAGGCGTGACTATGAACAGGGGGCTCTAAGGAGTGGCTGTGAACAGAGGGCTCTAGGGAGTGGCTGTGAACTGGGGGCTGTAAGGAGCGTCTGTGAACAGGGGGCTGTAAGGAGTGGCTGTGAACAGGGGGCTGTAAGGAGTGGCTGTGAACAGGGGCTGTAAGGTTGCTGTGAACAGGGGGCTGAAAGGGTGGCTGTGAACAGGGGGCTGTAAGGAGTGGCTGTGAACAGGGGGCTGTAAGGAGTGACTGTGAACAGCGAGCTGTAAGGAGTGGCTGTGAACAGGGGGCTGTAAGGAGTGGCTGTGAACAGGGGCTCTAAGGAGTGGCTGTGAACAGTGGAGCTGTAAGGAGTGCTGCTGTGAACAGGGGGCTCTAAGGGCAGCTGTGAACAGGGGGCTGTAAGGAGTGGCTGTGAACAGGGGCTGTAAGGAGTGGCTGTGACAGGGGGCTGTAAGGAGTGGCTGTGAACAGGGGGCTGTAAGGAGAGCTGTTAACAGGGGGCTGTAAGTGGCTGTGAACAGGGGCTGTAAGGAGTGGCTGTGAACAGGCTGTAGGAGGGCTGTAAGGGGGGAGAGTGGCTGTGAACAGGGCTGTAAGGAGTGGCTGTGAACAGGGAGCTGTAAGGAGTGGCTGTGAAGGAGTGGCTGGTGGGGGCTGTAAGGAGTGGCTGTGAACAGGGGGCTGTAAGGAGTGGCTGTGAACAGGGGGCTGTAAGGAGTGGCTGTGAACAGGGAGCTGTAAGGAGTGGCTGTGAACAGGGGGCTGTAAGGAGTGGCTGTGAACAGTGAGCTGTAAGGAATGGCTGTGAACAGGGGGCTGTAAGGAGTGGCTGTGAACAGGGAGCTGTAAGGAGTGGCTGTGAACAGGGTCGGCTGTAAGGAGTGGCTGTGAACAGGGGGCTGTAAGGAGTGGCTGTTGTAACATCTCTCTCAAATTCTA